>CM064575.1:69791491-69975016 GCA_032716605.1 Paralithodes platypus | reverse complement strand
TTATCACCAAAAGTATTGAGGTGTTTGAAACGTCTTACAGATCTCCTAAACTAAATATCTAAAAAAAACGAGGACCCCTACTGGACCAAATAGGGTTAATAATTCTCACACCAGCTGTTTTGTTGTGTGCAAGTAGTAATCAGGGTTTCTGGTATTTCTAAAACCTTTTGCAAGGATTCCGAATTACTCCTCACGTTTTCCTTTTCTCTAGCTATTATTAGACGATGTGTTATTCAGATTAAGACAAGGTATTTTTGAAGTCAGAGAGTTGGGTGAGGGGAGATAGACCATTTAACCTTATAATTTTCACAAATACTTCCTAAGCAATATACAAATTTTGTCCGAGGACCCTGCTTAGATAGATTTTTTTTTCACAAATGTTTCATAATTTTCATAAGGGTAAGTGTTGCAGGTACAGCGAGAAGGGAAACAAAATTGTTGGTGTTGTAATAAAATAAATGTTGGTTGATTGTAGGGGGTTGTAGAAAGAAAATCACGTCGTACTATCCTATCGAGGGCCATGAGTTTTTAACAATGTTTCGGATTGCAATTATAAAGGACTGGCGGATTAAAACTGTTTGATACCACAAAAATAACAATAATAGGGATTTTATAGCGTTAACCCCTTGGAAGATTATAAGTTGACAGTCTTTTATGATGACAGTTTAGTCTGGCTATCATTAGGCTATTTCATAAGGGTTTTACTATTTTTATTTTTAGGACAGGATATCGTGGGAATGAAAAGGGGTAAATACATCCTATCTCAATTTTCCTCTCTGGCTTCCATTATAATTACCTCGTAATATGAATACAATTGTCTATTATTAAAACTAGGGGGAAAAAACGGAACAGAAATGCCATCATCGGATCTTATTCAGGGTTAATGTTCACTTCTTGTTTGTTTACCCATTTGGAACTATTCAAGTTACTCAAGGGACTACCGACTGTTAAATGCGACCGTGTTTTAAATTATAGTGTTACACAATACTGAATACATCTATTTTGTGTTTCAGGGTTAGCGATTTAGCGCGTCAGTGTTTCCTGGTCCGTCCTGAAGAGTGTTGTACCGTGCACGGATGTGTGGAGGATGTATTATGTATGTTGAGATGTATTGTGGGGGACTCTCCCCTCAACAGTGTTACCTGGACCAAGAACGGATTTGATTTCTATTTCATTTTATTTATTTGTATTGATTTTTTTTTTTTTTTTTCAAGAGACAATGAACGGAGGAAGGAAAAACTCATAAAAAAAAATCCATGTGCCTAAAGGCATCCTCCATTCATAAAATGTTTGTAACAACTGGATTTAAACTGTTGTAGATTGTAACTTTGTGGAAAGAAACTTGAGGAAAGTGAATTCCAAAGAGTAGTAGTTCTGGGGATAAATTAATTTTGATAAGCAGAAGCTCTGCATTGTGGAGGAGAAAGTGTACATTCATGGGCGCTTCCAGCTGCCCTAGTTCTACGGGGAAAGATGTGGAGAGGCGGCACAATTGAAGCAAGTTCCTCGGAACAATTGCTGTGAAAATATCTGTAGAATAATGCAAGGGATGCAACGTTTCTTCGTATGGATAATGTAGGAAGGTCCTGTGTGATTGCATGGTTATTGATTAATCTAATAGCTTTAGGCCTATTTTGAATTTTGTCCAACTGCCTCAATGCAACCACTCCACTTCCACCCCACAGAGGTGAACAGTAATCCATATGAGAACGCACATGACTTTTATATATTACGGCCAACTGCTCGTCAGTGACGAATTCTCGAACTCTGTACAGTAGTCCCATTTTTTTAGAGGCATTCTTAAGCAATGCTTTTAACATAATGTGTCCAGCTCAGGTTAGTAGTTAACCCTTAACTGGCGGCGCCCGGCGATTGTCGAGTGAAATAAATGTGGCCTATGGGCTGGGCCTGGCTATTGTCGAATGCAATTTTTAGCACGTAATGTGCTCTGAGAGAGAGCGGAGCGGTGGGAGGAGCATAGGTTACCTCCTGACCGCTCGCCACGGTGGCCGTGGAGCTACTGAGATGTACTCCTTTGTACTTCACCCTCTCTCACTCGTTTCACACGTAATTATGTAAGAAAATGACCGTATTTTAGCGATTTTGCCCTTCGGTTGCACGATCGTTGCAAGACAACCAGTGATCGTAGAAGGATGGTTCGGTTGTGATTGGAAAGCTCAATTTACGCCCTTTCAGGGATACATACTTGTATTACACTCTGGGTCTTGTTTATGCATGAAAAAGAGCACGGAAACAATCCCACTTATGGTAAAAAAAAAAACGCTGGGCGGTACATAGAAATTACGCCTAGGCCGCTCGTTGAGTGTTAATGTTACACCGAGAATGTCAATACTAGGGGAAGTGGGAATATTTACATAATTAAAAAATATATGGGAGTCAGTGATATTCTGTCGGTTAGAAAATTGAATGTACTTGGTTTTCTGTTCATGAAAGGAAACTAGATTCTTTTGTCCCCCTTCATTAATTCTAGAAAGGTCCTGGTTCAGAGAAATTGCAGTGCTTACTTTTGAATATATAAGTATCGGTTGAGTGATAGAATTGGTAAATGTGTATGACCTGTGGAGTATTGAGTCATCTTCGTAGGAATGTATTGGATTATGAGTGGTAGATATGAGATCATTGATATGAATGAGGAACAGAGTTGGGGCCAAAACTGATCCCTGGGGAACGCCGGCATTTATTGAGTGAAATTGAGAATAAAGGCCATCTACCATTAAACTTATTTGTTTGTTATAAAGATAAGAAGAAATTAGTGGAACTAATGATGCAAGGCCGTAGTGTGACATCTTCGACAATAAGGATTGATGCCAGAGTCTATCAAATGCCTTTGATATATCCAGTGCTATTGTATGTGTTTCACCATGTTGGTCTGTAGCTTGGTTGATTTGATGCATAAGAAGGCAAAGAATGTCTGCAGTTGATCGACATCGTCTAAAACCATATTGCCTATCACTGATTAATTTATTATGCTCAAGATGCTTAATTATGTGATTATTTAATATAATTTCAAAGACTTTACCAAGAGTGAAAGTTATAGCTATTGGTCTGTAGTTTGATGGATCTGAAGAGGCACTTTTTTTAGGAACTGGATGGATGTTTGCTTCTTTCCAGGATACTGGGAAGCATGTGGTATGAGTACACAGACGGAAATGTTGCCAATACAGGAGCGAGCACCAAGGAGCAATTCTTAAGTACTATTGGAGGAATTTCATCTGGACCAGGAGCTTTATCTACTGAGAGATTCTGCAAAATAGTTTTGACATGTCTGGTGTGGATCTTAAGTGAGGGAATTTCAGGCAAATTACAATTAAGTACAGGGACATCTTGATTTATTTAATCTAAGGTTGAGTTGGTGGAAAAAATATCCGCAAGAAGGTTAGCTTTACCTCGTGGGTCACTTACAAGATTGCCAGTCGGAGATTTTAATGGTGGAATGGATGAAACAGTAGTGAAGTTGGATTTGAATGAGTTAAGAGTAGACCAAAATATTTTGTTATCATTTGGATTATTTAGAAGTTTATTTGCCTGCTTGTGGAGAAAGTTTGATTTAGTTAGATTTAATACAATTTTGGCCTGATTTCTGATGTTTCTAAAGTAATTAAAGGCTTCATGTGTTTTTTTATCTTGTGTATGCATTCTAGGCTATTGCTTTTTGTTCAGTTACTCTAGCACAATTATGGTCAAACCATTTAGGTGAATTAGATATTTTACTGTACTTTTGATGAGGAATAAAAGTTTCCATTCCAATTTGTATAACATTTTTCATGTGGCTCAAGGTGGAGTGTGCATCATTAGAAAAAAAAGAGGTCCAGGGAATATCAATAAACAAATCTTGAAGACCCTCCCAGTCTGCCCTATCGTAATGCCATTTAGTCACCAAACCAGGTTCAGAGTGGGAAGGTGTGGTAGGTGATAGACAGGTGGCCTGTATCACAAAAGATCCAAGCGGGGACCTCACTGTAACATCATAATTTTCTGAATTGGTTGTTTAAAATAAGTCCAGTAGGTGGGAATTATGATCAGGATTATCTGGTACACGGGTGGGTTGGTTGACTAGTAGTGAGATTAAATGAGTCTGCAAATAGCTCACATTCAAGACCAGCATCATCAGTCCTGGCTGAATGAGTGAGCCATTCAACATTATGGACATTAAAATCACCTAACACAGTGATTTCAGAAGAAGCATTTAAGTTGAAGACACTGAGTTGTGAGGACAGAAAATCAAAAAGACTTTGCTCTGGAGGAGTATTTGGGGAATGGTAGATGCAACATATGTATTTAAATTTACCAGCAGAAATTAATTTGTATATAGAATAATCAAATTAGGGACAATTGAAACTAGTAACCTCCTCCAGGGCAATTTCAGATTTTGCGAAGCAACATACACCTCCTTTAGGTCTGAAATTTTGGAGGTTGGAGGAAAATTTACAGGTTGATAACCTATAAAATTAAATCTAGATGTGTTAGATGTGGATGTTACTTGAGTCTCTGTAAAAAAAAAGGAGAGTAGGGGATTCTGCTTGAAGAAATTGGTGTACAGAATTGATGTTAGAGTGAAGTACGCTTATATTGATAAATGTACTGCCATGATTTATTAGGTAAAGATATGTATAGTGTTGCATGTATGATATGTAGTGGGAAGAGCAGTGTTTTATGGATAGAGGATAGCGATGTAGGCCAATGTCGTGAAGTTGGATGTGTATGTTATATAAAGAGGGTTTTCCTGATACCCCTGATGTGTGAGGCAGAATGATATGTATCCATCTACCAAGGGTTGGGAGAGAAAATGGAATTCAGGCTATTCCCTGAGTCTCCCGAAACCTTGGCGGTAGTATTTCCCTGGGCGGGGCTGCCTACCCCTACTACTCAAAAGTAAGTAGCCTACATCAGTCAATCAATCAATCAATCAAACCAATAATCAATAAATGAGGGCTTATACATTGATTAGCACTCACCCTCCAACTCCAGTCACTGGAGTCTTATCGGGCAAGGTTTCAGGCCGCAAATCGTTTAACTTGCCTCAACCATGAGTTAAGTTGGGGATAATCAACTGCGAGTTGTGCAGGGTACTGAATGAACAAATCATATCGAGTTGAGAGTAAACAAATGTATTGTGTCCTTCCTACTGTTTATGAGTCTCCATTGGTGAAATAAACAGGTGATGTGAGTCTTGTTACGACCGGGACTCGTATAAAACAAGGGCTCTTAATCACTGGACTAGAAAGGCACACAGCCACAACGGTAACACTAGATCCAACCCTCGAACTTATAATGCCGGCGCACAAAAAATACCTATACCCTCCAGAGTTAAATCTGCGATAGCGGGGTATCTTATAACTCGGTATAAATGCACTACTACTACAGGCTAATGATCTCTGATACAGCCTGATCACAACAACATACAATTACGTTACTAATGTATACAAGGAAAAAGATAGAAAGCTTAATTAAATCACTGCAATGATTTAATGCAAACTAGAAGAAGGTATATTTAAAGTTACTCTAAACAATAACAAACTGTCACTCCTATATTAAAGAAAGTGAATGAAAGTCCTAAAGCATCGAACAGGAATCTTCTGAAGAAAGTCTGATGCTGCTTAAGATGATCGAATCGGAATTTGAACGATTATATAAAGCAGGAACAGGATATGACAATTGTATGGACATACAGGGTTAACTGGCACGGTAATAATAATAAATGCGCAATAGTATTAACTCCAACAGCAAAAGAAGTACTTCCTCATCAACGAAACAGTCTACTATGGTTGTGCAACTCAACAACAACCTAGACTAATAAATGCCGTGAATAATAATGCATACATATCATAAAGAGTTTATAATCTTAATCGGGTGTCTGCTAGGCGAATAAAGTCTAGCTGGGATGTAGTAGGCTAGGAAACAATGGCTGAGCAAGCGGCTCGTAGCCTAGCGAAGTCCTTAAGGCTGTGCGGCCAAATTACGTTAAATGACGGGGTGCTCTCTTTGAGAGATCCAGATCGCTAGTATCTGGTTCTCTCCTGGCAACCCTCTTAAAGTCAAAACAAAACGAGTTAGCAAAGTGTTGGGTGGCAAAGGCAAAAGCCCTCACTCACAACACAAGGCTAAACTCACAAGGTACATAGTCAGAAAGACAACCTAGGCTTCCCACGTATCCGTTGCGATTGTACAGGTTCAACAAAACCTAGTACACATCGGAAATTCACAACACCAGTAGCCTTACCCCAGTCTAGCATTAAATAGCCCAACAGACCACCAAGATACAGGTAGGGAGACACCGCGAGTGTGTCGAACCTCTACAGACAAAATGGTAACCCTTCCAAAATGCCTAACTAAACATGTAATATCTGAGAGTTTCAGCATATAATATTGTGGCCGATATATGAAATCGTGCAGAACCAAAGGGGAGTTATGATATTAAATAGATTGGAAGAATGAGAGGTAAGAAGTTGAGAGAGAGAGAAAGTGTTCTATAGGTAAGAGTCGGGGGACAGATTGCAAGGGAGATGTTAAGGGTATGCTGGTCAGGCAAGCTCTGAGCAAGGAAGGCACAGAGGCAGCAGGAGTGCGGGGGGACCACTTCCTGATGCGGCGGGAGGGCTGTAGGGCGGCGCCCAGCCACTCAGAGGGCCCGGCCGTTGCATAACGTCACCGAGAGAACACGTATCACTACGCGACTACACTCTGCCTCCTGTACTTACTCACTCACACTCTCTAGCTGTATCATTCAGTCTTATACATTAAACTTATAACTGATGATATAAAATAGAATGCATTGTCACAGTCGAAAATAAAGACCACTTCTATACTGCCTGTGACATCACGATTCACAAGAAAGAAAGTACAACATTGTAGATAGACTGTAGCCCATTTCACTGCCCTGGCGAGCGCTAGTGGCTACCGGGAGGCGATTCTGCCAACGCTGGCAGGCGTCACACCCCACCCAAGATATAGGACGTTCAACATTAGGCGAGCACGATATCTGGCAAGGCAGAATGCCGACAAGACCCGTCACATATAGCCACTCCACCAGAAATGAAATGCAAAGCACAAGTCTTACATAAAACAACATATCAACATAAAGAAAATCTTATAACCCTTCCCCAACATAATAGTATAATTTAGCCTACTATGCTCCCTGAGCGAGCTTCACAGAGCCCAGCCTCCTAAGTGAAAAGACGGTTCAACTTAGGACTTTAGCTATAACATAGGCAACTTACAATTAACTATCAAAAGAAAGAGTTTTTATGTTATTTTTTATTTTTTATTTTAATGTTGTTTTTGGCAGCTGCTCTACAGGGGCAAGCCAATTTTACTCCACTCTCAACACACACTGACTGAACGGCGAGGGTTCATCCACCTTGGATGATTCCGGTGCTATTCCTCCCTCTCCGCCCTCCTCTCTCTTACTTATGCCTAATATCCTAATCTCTTCTAAAGATGTACTTTCTACCCTCTCTGGGCTTAACACTAATAAGGCGTACGGTCCGGACGGTGTTCCTCCTGTTGTTCTCAAAAACTGTGCTTCCGTGCTGACTCCCTGCCTAGGCAAACTCTTTCGTCTCTGTCTATCCTCTAACGTCTTCCCTTCATGCTGGAAGTTTGCTCACATTCAACCTGTCCCAAAGAAGGGTGACCGCTCTCAACCCTCCAACTATCGTCCAATTGCTCTTATCTCTTGTCTTTCTAAAGTTTTTGAAACTATTCTTGCTTCCAAATTTCTTAAGCATTTCTCTTCTCATAATCTGCTCTCAGATCGCCAGTATGGCTTCCTTAAGGGTCGCTCTACTGGTGATCTTCTTTCATATCTTACTAACTCTTGGTCATCCTCCTTTCGGGACTTCGGTGAGACTTTTTCTATTGCACTAGACATATCGAAAGCCTTCGATAGAGTCTGGCATAAATCTTTAATTTCTAAACTACCCTCCTTCGGTTTCTATCCCTCCATCTGTGCCTTTGTCTCTAATTTCCTTTCCGGCCGTTCCATAGCCGCGGTTGTGGACGGCCATTGTTCACTTCCTCACTCTATAAACTCCGGTGTTCCTCAGGGCTCTGTCCTATCTCCTATTCTCTTTCTAATTTGTATAAATGATCTCCTTAACTGTACCTTAATTCCCATCCATTCATACGCAGACGACTCAACCTTGCACTACTCCATTAGTTTTTCAGAACGCCCCAGCCAGCAATCCCTCAACGACAAACGTAATGAAGCCATAGAACTCTTAAATTCTGATCTAAATACTATTTCCAATTGGGGCAGAGAAAACCTTGTTAACTTTAATGCTTCCAAAACCCAATTTCTCCATCTATCTACCCGTCAGGATCTCCCAGCGGACTATCCCTTATTCTTCAACAATACAAAAATCAACCCTTCATCTTCTCTCAATATTCTTGGTGTCTCTTTTTCTTCTGCTCTCATTTGGAAGGACCATATTACCAGTCTTGCTAAGGCAGCCTCCAGAAGCTGGGTGTGCTCAACCGCCTTAGGGGGTTCTTTTCCCCTGCACAGCTTCTTGCTCTGTACAGGGGCATAGTGCGCCCTTGTATTGAGTATTGTTCACATGTGTGGGGAGGTTCCTCTCACACTGCTCTCCTAGACAAAGTTGAAAGGAAGGCCTTTCGTATCATTAACTCCCGTCCACTCACCAACTCTCTGCAATCTCTCTCTCTCCGCCGCAATGTTGCATCTCTCTCGCTATTCTATCGCTACTATAATAATCAGTGTTCCTCAGAGCTATCCCAGTGCATACCACCTCCTTTACGTAGGGCACGTGGTACCCGTCTTGCAACTCAATCCCACCCCTACTCTGTGCAACTCTCCAACCCAAGAGTGAAACGTTACTCTCAAACTTTCTTCTACTCAACGTCTGAGCTCTGGAACTCTCTCCCAGAATCAGTCTTTCCCTCTTCCTATGACTTAAATTGCTTCAAACTCCGTGTGTCCAGGCATTTTGGCTCGAACGTCCCTTGATTTTGGCCCTGTCACTCTTTCAACTATGGGGGAGGCACTCGCTATAGGCAGTTATGCCTTTTGCCTCCCTCAATCACATAGAAAAAAAAAAACAAAAAAAACAAACAAACCCTCCCATGTCAAACAATCAGCCAAAACATTATCAGTGCCCTTAGCATGCCACACATCCAACTTGTGTTCCGACAGCACAACAGCACCTGACACTGATAAACTGCCCAGTTCATCACAAGACTGGCACTTCTCTTCGCTCTTTCCGGCAACGGGACCTGCCAAAAGCCTTTCACTAGTTCTGCCTTCATGATAGGGGATGCAGCCCCGATGCGGTCTATGGTGTCGTCAACCCTCGATAAGGTATAGGCGTCTGTCAGGGATAATTCACACCCACTCTTGCAATCAACACACACACTGATCTTGCCACTTAACACAGGTTGTAAAGTTACAGGCAACGACCACTCACGACATTCCTTATCCCTCAGACCCTTCGTCAACACGTAATTCAGCTCTGCTTGCACCCCAGGCTGTCGAGCAGGATTTATACGGTAGGGAATTAATCTGAGCCTTGCACTATCTCCAGCCTCCATATCGGATTCTACCCCGTACATCAGGCCTGGAGAACCAACAAACATGCGGATGCACTGCCACAGCCTAGTAAACAACTTCTCTCGAATAACAACATTCACATGGCCCTCCCACAACCCAGCCGAGACCACAGTTTCTAAACTATAGCCTCCCTCCTTCTCCACCTCTGTTCCCAGACCAGCCAGGTGATGAGAGGGACGACCAGCACCACCTGTGCAGTCACTCCCACAGTTTACAATTGCTAAGGCTTCCCCACCGATACCGTACATGCGCACCCCCGCATTCCTTGCAACTATATCTGCCTGCATAGCATCAACGCCTTCAGCGACATGACCAGATACAGTCGGTCTATGGTAGGGCTGTTGCATTCGACCAGAGCAGCATTGGGAGGCTATGCGACGACCGGGCACTGCGATGCCACAGCCAACCTCACCAATCTGCTCAATTTCCTCCTGACCACCACCCTTGGCAGCCATGGGTCGACCCTGACATGGCAACCATGTCCAAGCCTCGTCGTCCACCTTGAACCACCGAAACAACGAGGCTAACGGTCTGTCGACATTCAGGTGACCTGCCCGCGGAACATCTTGCACCGCCTGAGTTGAGAGGCTCGGGTGCTCGGCACGACCCGTGGGGTATGAACCGAGCTGGTGCTGGAGCGCTGCAGACTGCTGCTCAGGCAGGTGCTCTAGCACTTCCACAGCCACCAGACTCGTGTCCCCCGCCCACGGCTCCGCCGAGACATGACAATCCCTACTCTCCTCCACCTGTGCCCTACTGCCCACCTCTCCTTCTCCACCTTGGCCGCTGCAGACCAACGCAGGGACAGTAGGCTGCTCAGGTGGTTGCCTCACAAACTCCTCCAACAGGTTCACATGACATGTTTCCCCGTCCTTGTGTTTGATAGCCCCATTCCCACAACCCTCCTCCAACTGGGAACTACTAAGTCGCGGAGTGCTATCACGCCCAACCATGTCACTAGGGGTGACAGGTTCTGGGGCCACTCCGGAGTTCACCTCTGGGTCAAGTACTAAGCCGGTAAGGAGAGCCGCTGGAGCAAAACTCACAAAACTCCCAACTTTAGCTTGCTCCTTCCGACCGTTCCTCTGCTGGTCTAGAGACTGAGGAATAGGCTGTGACACTTTGGATGCAAGAGATCTTGTAACAACGCACGCCATAGGTTGTACTTGACACTTCTCTACCCACTCCTGTTCCTCCCTACTCACGTCGGCCGGCTTCTCGGCAACGACTAAGGGTGAAACCTCCGAAGTAGGCACCGCAAAGTCGTTGCCGAGAAGGAGGTCGACGCCCCCAACAGGCAAGTTCTCCACAATTCCAACATTCAACTCTCGTGTCACACCGTCTACCTCCAGTTCCATCCTGACCAACGGGTATGACTTTGTAGCATTGATACCCTGCACCAGAACTACCCGTGCCGCGTTTATAGGTTTGCCTGTAAAGTTTTTCATCAATGTCAAGGAAGCACCCGTATCACGCAAAAATTCTACTCCATGCTTGCAACCAGCCCACTTCACGCAGCCACGCCCTCGATGGTCGCAAAAGACATCGCGGACAGGGTTCGAGCCTTCCGGATTCTTCTCCACTGGCTGTGTCCCAGCCTATGACGTTATACCCCGGGCAAACTCAGACGACTTCGGGGACACCCCAATGTTGCGAGCCAAAGACACAACTGCTGTAGGTAGCTTGCTAGGACAGGATCGTGCATAATGCCCCTTCTCATGACAATGAAAATACTCCCACTTGGGCTTCCCTTGAGGTGGGGAAGGGCCCTGACCCTTCCTAAATGAGACGGTACTAGGTTTATGGTCAGACTTAATATCATTGTTCTTCTTGTTATTGCTATATGGTGTATCACTGACTCGGGGGGGTGGAGTGTTGCGCCCCTTGTTACCTGCATCGTTCCGTTGTGCAGACCCGCACCCACGAATCAGTGACATCCTAAGATCAGCCATCTCAGCCGCCTCCTATAGAGTTTTCGATTTTTTTTCTTTAAGACTCAACGTCAAATCGCCGCCCGTACACTTGAAAAATTGTTCTAGAAGCATCAGCTGTTTCAACTCCTCAAACGTCGATGCCTTCTCAGAACGCAGCCAGTTTCTAAATGCATCGGACAGATCCCGGGCATGCTCAAGAAAGGTGCACTCACGACCCTTCGTTACACCCCGGAACTTCATTCTGTACGTCTCTGGTTGTAACTCATATGCCCGTAGGACAGCCTCCTTCAATACCTCATAATTGATGCAAGACTCCAAGGGCAACGCATCATATGCCTTGAGTCCTTTGCCAATCAACCTAGAGGAAACAAGGGCTGCCCACTTAACCTCGGGCCATTGGTGCTCCCGGCACTTCTTCTCAAAACGCATAAAAAATTCAGTGACACCCGACTCGTCAAATTTAATACAGGGACTAACTTAAGAAGGTGCGATAAAGACTGATCAAGACCTCGATTCCCAGAACCGAGACGCTGCCCTGTTGACTCCACCCGAGACTTCTCAAGATCTATGTCTGCACAGTACTTCGTAGTCTCAACCTGAAGCTCAGCCTCACGTATGGCCTTTCTCTCCTGAACCTCAGTCTCATATCTGGCCCTTCTCTCCTCAGTCTGAAGCTCAGCCTCACGTATGGCCCTTCTCTGCTCAGCCTGAATCTTAGCCATCTCAAACTCCCGCTGCTGCTGCTCAGATTCCCGCTGCTGCTGCAACTTAGCAATCTCAAGCTGGAAAAGCATATCTGGTGTCAAACCTTGAGGAGGAGGAGATGCAACAATTGGAGACTCACCCAAGTGCAAACCACGCTGCCAGTGACTATCGGCCTGCGGGAACGTACCCGGCTCCCGAGCCCGAGGGGCCGCCATGGTAGGAGTCGAGTGGAATGGGGGCTGGGCCAAAGGTGCCCCAGCTCCCACTCCACCCGAAGCCCCACACACCCCGCCGAGCTCGCAGGCCGCCAGGTCACCTCTCGACATGCTGCTAGTGCCCACATGCCCCATGACCGTGGCCAAACACTGGAGACCATACCGATCAATCCCCGACACCCGGTCAGCAGTAATAGGTCTCTCCAGAAACTTCTTTGCATCCTCCTCACTAGTTATAAATCTAAAGCCTTCGGGCAAACCCCGCTACTGCACCTCAGAGTCTGTTTCCCGTACTGTGTCCTGACTGTACACTGATCCGTCGTCCGACATAGTGTCCACCAAAAATTCTCAACGTTTATAAAAAACAAGAGAAGTACCTAAACTCTTATGCAGCACTATTCACTCAAAATGCTTGAAGACTCTTAAGTGTTATACTACTTGCCAAAAAAAAAAATCTGTGTCCCCTATATTCCTTTAAACAAAAAAAACAAATGACCACAACACTCCTGCAATATTTCTCTAAGTTCACCAAATCCTAAGCAAGGTCACCATTTGTTACGACCGGGACTCTTATAAAACAAGGGCTCTTAATCACTGGACTAGAAAGGCATACAGCCACAACGGTAACACTAGATCCAACCCTCGAACTTATAATGCCGGCGCACAAAAACACCTATACCCTCCAGAGTTAAATCTGCGATAGCGGGGTATCTTATAACTCAGTATAAATGCACTACTACTACAGGCTGATGATCTCTGATACAGCCTGATCACAACAACATACAATTATGTTACTAATGTATACAAGGAAAAAGATAGAAAGCTTAATTAAATCACTGCAATGATTTAATGCAAACTAGAAGAAGGTATATTTAAAGTTACTCTAAACAATAACAAACTGTCACTCCTATATTAAAGAAAGTGAATGAAAGTCCTAAAGCATCGAACAGGAATCTTCTGAAGAAAGTCTGATGCTGCTTAAGATGATCGAATCGGATTTTGAACGGTTATATAAAGCAGGAACAGGATATGACAATTGTATGGACATACAGGGTTAACTGGCACGGTAATAATAATAAATGCGCAATAGTATTAACTCCAACAGCAAAAGAAGTACTTCCTCATCAACGAAACAGTCTACTATGGTTGTGCAACTCAACAACAACCTAGACTAATAAATGCCGTGAATAATAATGCATACATATCATAAAGAGTTTATAATCTTAATCGGGTGTCTGCTAGGCGAATAAAGTCTAGCTGGGATGTAGTAGGCTAGGAAACAATGGCTGAGCAAGCGGCTCGTAGCCTAGCGAAGTCCTTAAGGCTGTGCGGCCAAATTACGTTAAATGACGGGGTGCTCTCTTGAGAGATCCAGATCGCTAGTATTTGGTTCTCTCCTGGCGACCCTCTTAAAGTCAAAACAAAACGAGTTAGCAAAGTGTTGGGTGGCAGAGGCAAAAGCCCTCACTCGCAACACAAGGCTAAGCTCACAAGGTACACAGTCAGAAAGACAACCTAGGCTTCCCACGTATCCGTTGCGATTGTACAGGTTCAGCAAAACCTAGTACACATCGGAAATCACAACACCACTAGCCCTACCCCAGTCTAGCATTAAATAGCCCATCAGACCACCAATATACAGGTAGGGAGACACCGCGAGTGTGTCGAACCTCTACAGACAAAATGGTAACCCTTCCAAAATGCCTAACTAAACATGTAATATCTGAGAGCTTCAGCATATAATACGATGGCCGATCTATGAAATCGTGCAGAACCAAAGGGGAGTTATGATATTAAATAGATTGGAAGAATGAGAGGTAAGAAGTTGAGAGAGAGAGAAAGTGTTCTATAGGTAGGGGTCGGGGGACAGATTGCAAGGGAGATGTTAAGGGTATGCTGGTCAGGCAAGCTCTGAGCAAGGAAGGCACAGAGGCAGCAGGAGTGCGGGGGGACCACTTCCTGATGCGGCGGGAGGGCTGTAGGGCGGCGCCCAGCCACTCAGAGGGCCCGGACGTTAAATGACGTCACCGAGAGAACACGTATCACTACGCGACTACACTCTGCCTCCTGTACTTACTCACTCACACTCTCTAGCTGTATCATTCAGTCTTATACATTAAACTTATAACTGATGATATAAAATAGAATGCATTGTCACAGTCGAAAATAAAGACCACTTCTATACTGCCTGTGACATGACGATTCACAAGAAAGAAAGTACAACATTGTAGATAGACTGTAGCCCATTTCACTGCCCTGGCGAGCGCTAGTGGCTACCGGGAGGCGATTCTGCCAATGCTGTGAGGCGTCACAGTCTCCATGCAACAGGTGGGGCGAGGTAAGGAGGTCACTACAATCAACTAAAAAGGTTGCCCCACTTATAATTACCGCAGTGCTTTCCTAAATTATATAAAATCATCTAATGATAGCCAGAGTAAATCGTCAAATGTGTCATAATCTTCAAAGGGCTAAGTTTGCATAAAAATGAACGAACACGCATCTATACATATATTCATGTATACGAATTAAAAATATCTTCTAAATATTGCCCAAATCAGTATAAAATAATTGACGTCACCTTACGTATTGGGTTACTATTATGGCCCAAAAAACTTATAGCAAAGAAGGCACCAGTTATGCCTTTCAATAAATGACACTTAACTTTCATTACTGTCAAGTTGTGAGCCCTTAAAATCATATTACGAATATTATCATATTATTTGTTAACGATAACACCTCTCAGCCTAATGGTTTAACGATAGCCACATTCAGAATAATACAAATGGTGTTATTGTAGTTAATGGGATTTTAAAATATGAACGAGAATTATCTGACATGAAAACACCCAAATCACTCATGTCTCCCAGTAAATGTCACCTACAGTTAATTAATATCGTCAGGATTATTCAAAAGCATATGACGGTAATCATTTGCCTGACGTTCGTCAAATTAAAACTGCAAACTAATATGTGGAATCATTTACCTGAATATAAAGTCACTATTTCGTGATAGATTGCCTTCAGATTAACTGGGTAAGGTGTATCGGTAATAATAATTATAGTCTATTTGATTAAGGCAAGATTTATACTATTTATTTATGTATTAATGTATTTATTTATTGAATAATGCATTTATTTGCTCATGTATTTATTATTTGTTATTTAGTTTGCTCTGTACACCTCCATCAAGTATAAAACAACACCCCCAAAACCTCATTTGAGATATATATGACACTTGAATGGCTAGAAAGGTCTGACATTTGAAAACAAAAATATATGGGGCAAAAGGTTTTAAAATCGCCAAACTATTAGGGCGAGCGTCTCAAAATCACAAAACTAATGGGGCTAAGCATAAGGGAGAAGAGAGTCCAGAAGAAAAAACAAAAAAAAATGTACTTGATCGTTATGAACTAAAGAACCCTCCTTGACCTGCTTGACTGAGGGTACTATGTAAAATATAAAAGTTAATAATTATGTTGTCTTATATTATGGTACTATGTAATATATTAATATTCTTATGTTGTCATATATTATGGTACTATGTAATATATTAATGTTCTTATGTTGTCATATATTATGGTACTATGTAAAATATTAAAGTTATTATGTTGTCTTATATTATGGTACTATGTAATATATTAATGTTTTTATGTTGTCATATATTATGGTACTATGTAATATATTAATGTTCTTATGTTGTCTTATATTATGGTACTATGTAATATATTAATGTTCTTATGTTGTCTTATATTATGGTACTATGTAATATATTAATGTTCTTATGTTGTCTCATATTATGGTACTATGTAATATATTAATGTTCTTATGTTGTCATATATTATGGTACTATGTAATATATTAATGTTCTTATGTTGTCTTATATTATGGTACTATGTAATATATTAATGTTCTTATGTTGTCTTATATTATGGTACTATGTAATATATTAATGTTCTTATGTTGTCTTATATTATGGTACTATGTAATATATTAATGTTCTTATGTTGTCTTATATTATGGTACTATGTAATATATTAATGTTCTTATGTTGTCATATATTATGGTACTATGTAATATATTAATGTTCTTATGTTGTCTTATATTATGGTACTATGTAATATATGTTTTTATGTTGTCATATATTATGGTACTATGTAATATATTAATGTTCTTATGTTGTCTTATATTATGGTACTATGTAATATATTAATGTTCTTATGTTGTCTTATATTATGGTACTATGTAATATATTAATGTTCTTATGTTGTCTCATATTATGGTACTATGTAATATATTAATGTTCTTATGTTGTCTTATATTATGGTACTATGTAATATATTAATGTTCTTATGTTGTCTTATATGGTACTATGTAATATTTTAATGTTCATATGTTGTCATATATTATGGTACTATGTAATATATTAATGTTCTTATGTTGTCTTATTTATGGTACTATGTAATATATTAATGTTCTTATGTTGTCTTATATTATGGTACTATGTAATATATTAATGTTCTTATGTTGTCATATATTATGGTACTATGTAATATATTAATGTTCTTATGTTGTCTTATATTATGGTACTATGTAATTATACTAATGTTCTTATGTTGTCTTATATTATGGTAGGGTGAAGGTGGGGTGTAACGAACATGGGGGTGAAACGAACAGTGTCCATAATATCTGCCCTATT
Organism: Paralithodes platypus; assembly: GCA_032716605.1. Lineage (NCBI taxonomy): Eukaryota > Metazoa > Arthropoda > Malacostraca > Decapoda > Lithodidae > Paralithodes > Paralithodes platypus. The sequence goes on along the minus strand of CM064575.1, from coordinate 69,957,878 downwards.
AATAATAAAATAGTTTCCCCAACACCTCAAAAGAAGAATACTGAGCGCTTGAGGATGACGGGAAACTATTGTATACATCGCGACGGACAGAGTTTTCAGGTCAGTTTTTCTATTTTTTAGGTGATCGATGTAATATTTCGGGTTCTAATATAGTGCTTCTCGACTGTGGAAACGTGCTGATTCTAGTGGTGTGATGCTTAAAAGTGAAATGTACTTAGCTGCAATGATATCTAGTGAGAAAAGCTTCCATTCAGACATTTCATTCAGCATCATGCATGTGTAAACATTGATGACACGAAGGGGGTGTAGCGATGGGGTGCGTACCGAACTGTTCAGTACACCACAAATTTAAATGGCGTTTAAAGACCAAAAAAAAAAAAATCCAAATAATACAAAAAGTGCTTGGTTGTGTTGAGCTGGAGTTAGAAGAAGGGAAGAATGTCGGATGTAAGGTGTTTTATGTTGGTAAAATCATAAGTTGTGACAGTATGGAATATAATATTTCTTTCTTGAGAATGTGCTCTAAAATTGGCAATAAAGACACTTTCAACATATATTTTATTTGAGATCACCAGTTTTTACAATCTCACTATGCATTTTAATAGTGAAAAGGGTTGTGTTTCGATCACGTCCATGCATTGTTCGGACCGCCCCATATGGTGGGTATGGTCCGAACAAGGGGTACCCTTTTTTGAAAATTCAATAAGTTGACCTTAACTACTACTTAAACAATTAGTAAAAATCACCATGATGGCCTTGACCCATAATTTATTGTGATATAACTATTTTTCCATAAAGTTTGTTACCTGATTTTTGGTGAATATTTTATCCACTAATAGTTCGTTACAACCCCACCTCACCCTACTATGTAATATATTAATGTTCTTATGTTGTCTTATATTATGGTACTATGTAATATATTAATGTTCTTATGTTGTCTTATATTATGGTACTATGTAATATATTAATGTTCTTATGTTGTCTTATATATTGGTACTATGTAATATATTAATGTTCTTATGTTGTCTTATATTATGGTACTATGTAATATATTAACCCTTCTTTAGCGGCGCGCAACATAAGTCGAGTTAAATAAATTTGGACTATGTGGCGGCGCGCGACATAGGTCGTGTGGCAATTTCAGCACGTAATGTTGCTGAGAGAGAGAGACAAGTGGTGGCAGGAGAGTAGCGAGCGTATGACTGCTCCAGACCACCGCGGCGGGCCTACTGACACGAATCCCACCCTCCTCCACCCTCTCACACTCGCTACATACTGAAATGTATGGGGAAAGTACCGAATTACATGGTTTTTGCACTCGTGTTGCGCGGTTGTTGCACGAAAACTAGCGGTCATACAAGGATCGTTGTGGTGTCATTGGAAAGCTCTGTTTATGCCCTTTCAGGGATAGATGCTTGTTTTACGCTCTGGGTCTTATTTAGGCATGAAAATGATCACGTAAACAGCGCTATTTTGGCTAAAAACACCCCGCTGGTGGCTACATATTATTTACCGCCTAGGCCGCTCGTTAGGTGTTAATGTTCATATGTTGTCTTATATTATGGTACTATGTAATATATTAATGTTCTTATGTTGTCTTGTATTATGGTACTATGTAATATATTAATGTTCTTATGTTGTCTTATATTATGGTACTATGTAATATATTAATGTTCTTATGTTGTCATATATTATGGTACTATGTAATATATTAATGTTCTTATGTTGTCTTATATTATGGTACTATGTAATATATTAATGTTCTTATGTTGTCTTATATTATGGTACTATGTAATATATTAATGTTCTTATGTTGTCTTATATTATGGTACTATGTAATATATTAATGTTCTTATGTTGTCTTATATTATGGTACTATGTAATATATTAATGTTCTTATGTTGTCATATATTATGGTACTATGTAATATATTAATGTTTATGTTGTCTTATATTATGGTACTATGTAATATATTAATGTTCTTATGTTGTCTTATATTATGGTACTATGTAATATATTAATGTTCTTATGTTGTCTTATATTATGGTACTATGTAATATATTAATGTTCTTATGTTGTCATATATTATGGTACTATGTAATATATTAATGTTCTTATGTTGTCTTATATTATGGTACTATGTAATATATTAATGTTCTTTTGTTGTCTTATATTATGGTACTATGTAATATACTAATGTTCTTTTGTTGTCTTATATTATGGTACTATGTAATATATTACTGTTATTATGTTGTCTTATATTATGGTTGTTATGCCACGTTATAATGAACGTGATATCATCTGATGGCGATTTCCTCCTTAGGAATCAGCGCTAATCAACAACTTGGGTTCCTCTCTGCTGGGAAACAACTAGCCTTAGCTCTATAACTTTACTCAGATAATAATCAATGGACACGAAATACACGGTAATGGTTCACAAGTTTATTGTTTAATAGCTAGGGTACATTCTCAATATGATATTGGAAAATAATATATGGATAACATATAAATAATAATAATGTTACAGATAGAACATATAAATATTAATACACAGAGATGGTAACCCTCTCCGACATTTGACACGATTTTGAGCCTATTGGGGATACTTTAAAGCCTTTGTTTCCATCAGGGGTATTTAGTAACCTTTAGTTTAGTTACTTCAACCTCTGCAGTTGTCTTTAAGTTAGCTGTGGGCAGAAAACTAATTTTGGAGAGGTAATTATAAGAGTGAGAGAACTCTATTTCTTATTGCTAATCTGGCAACCTCTGCATCATAAATGTGGGAAAGGGTTAAGTCTCAATCACAATAAGTAGTGTCCTGAGGAAAATAATGAAAAGCTCTACATATGGCTTCACTCAGAGTAAATAATAGCTTCTGCGCTTAGCATACATGCGGTACTGAAGGTATGTAAATTAAGACACTACTTGACTTTCAGTTTGGCTGGATCTGGGGAAATCCCCTCTTCAGATACTATGGCCCGAATTCAGAACAGTGGTTTAAACCTCGGATTTCGGGGCAAGTTTCAACCAGGGATTGAGATTAATCGCTGGATCGAACACAAAAGTTTATCCGTATTCAGAACACGGGATTGAGATCGAGATCGAGTAATCCACGGCTTAAAACTCAGTTTAAGTCGAAGGTTTGTAACAGCCAATCACAGTGCCGTACGGAATGCAGTTATCCAATAAGCACATGAATGAGCCATTTACTCTATATTATATATTTAATGCTGTCACTGCTTATTTTAAGTGTAATACGTGAAGCATGACCTGTGATTGGCTAAGCGAGTCAGTCAGCCTTTATTCTCGCTTACTTCTTGTGTTTAATTTTTCTTTATTTCGCGTGTGTTTACTTTATGATATATACATTATTATTGTGTTTCCTGTGATATTTAATAGCTCTTTAGATTCGGATAGCACTGTATTTTATTAAGTAATCATTAAAATTGGTCACACATATCTAGTTTAATGAATAAATAAGGAATAATACAGATAATAAGTAAATTATCAGGGTACTGAAAAAACTAGCCAATCATGAGGGTGCTGCTGCTTCCACTAACTTTCACTTTTACCGACATAGGCTACGTGGATTCATGTCGCTTGTTTTAAGTAATAGCGAGCAATATAGACATACTTACCATGGTTTTTATATATGCTCAACTTTATCATAGGGATTGTGATATATTAATAGCATGACGGGAAGCTAAAGCGGCCGAATTAAGACCAATTCATTTCGAAGTAAGAACGAAAGTGTAGGCTACGTGAGATAGTGCCATTAAAATCTGTGTTACGGGCAACTCTATTCCACTCCTTAAACCAAACTTATACTTTGTTACTACATCTACCGCATTCTCAGTGTTGTTAATACCCAGTCAAATGGACAAATATATACAGTATAGTATACATAGCTCAACTGAAATACGTTGTAACCATTAACTATGTAGGCGAAAAAAGTAGCCTAACCAATGTGACTCGTTATATAAACTATGCATCATTACAACCTACTAGGGTAACTAGGCTATTCAAAAGACAACTCATGTCTCAAATAGATCTTATCCTACTTGTTAAATGCATTTGAAAATAATGGTTCACTTGTGACCCTGGTCTCTGGGTCTTCTCCTAGGTGACCTGGATGTGTGTGAGTTGGTGCTTTTTATCTGTGTTTATTCGTTGTTTTATGTTGTTTTTGTGTTTTCCCTGTTCTTGCTCTGTCTTGAGTCGGCTACCCCCAAAATGGGGATTGGGCCTGAGCATATAGATAGATAGATAAATAGGTTCACTTGTGATTCCTTATATATTGTAAGCTATATATTTTAATTTGTATAAAAGATTAACATTGTGCATGGATAGAGTAAATAATTATATTTGCTGTGCAACATGTAATGGACTAATAATATTGGTTCTATGGTAACCTAAAACATGTATCGTATCTAACAAATGTTCGCGGACATTTAAATATAATATTTGTATTATTCAGCTTAGAAGCATCTCGGGTTATCAAGACATTAACAACTATTATCGAATAACTACATAAGTGGTTAGGTTACGGCAGTGCTTCGTTCGTTTGCCACCTATTATATAGTATGCTTCGACAATTTCCAATGTAATGTAACAGCTGTTGCCGTTTTTTACAATATAATGGAATCGGTTTAAGGCCAGTTTGAGTTAGTTGGAAATAATAATATGATATTTTATCGGCGAGTAGAAGCCTTCGATCGATCGTCTGTCAAGCCTTCCGCTGGTTTAAACCTCGGATTGACTGCCTGAGCTGTATTCTTACACTTGTCATTACTTATTTATATAATCCTTGCTTAGAATACCTCCAAAGACTGCAAATAATCAGTGCCAGTCTTTGTTATTTTATATTATGGGTTCCTTATGGATTAGTGTAAGCAATCATGAGTAATTTAAGGTTTTTATAACTTCGATCTAGAGTCAAATCTACTCTCCCGTGGGTTTAAACCTCGGAACGAGTAATCCGCGGATTGACTGGATAAGCGGCTCAGGATTTCATTCTGAATACCGATAGTCCTGGATTGAGTTTCAATCTCGGGTTTAAACCAGCGAGGAGGTTTAAACCACTGTTCTGAATTCGGGCCTATGTGACCGAAGAATTGGACTTCTTTTTGGGCCATGGTGCATTTTGAGGGCTTGAGTTTCAGGTTGGCATCACATATTCGTTGAAATACTTGGCGTAAGTGTTGGCGGTGTTCAGCCCAATTTTGCCGAACACAATGATGTCATCTAAGTATGCTAGACATGTTTTCCAAGTTATCCCTTGTAGGACTGATTCCATGAGCCCGGAAAATGTTGCTGGTCCGTTACATAGTCCAAACGGCAGTACGGCAAACTCGTAGAGTCTACCCTGACTGGTGGAGAAGGCTGTTTTCTGTTGATGGTCGGGGACTACGGGCACTTGCCAATATCCTACTTGGAGGTCTAAGGTGGTGAACCATCTACCTCCTAGTAAAGAGTCTAGGGAGTCGTCGATGCGGGATAGAGGTGTGGAATCCTTGATGGTGACGTCATTAAGTTGGCAATAGTCAATGCAGAATCTTTTAGAGCCGTCTTTCTTTCTTACCAAGACTACAGGGGAAGACCAGGGACTGGGTAATGGGCAAATAACTCCTGTGTCTATCATCTCTTGTACTTGGTTGTCTTCTTCTTGACGTTGGATGGGGTTTTTCCGTCGGGGTTGACGAATAGGATGTCTGACGGTGTGGATAGGATGGTGAAGAAGTTGCGTTTTTCCTACATCGCAGCTGGATGTGGTGAAGATGTCTTAGAATGAAGTCATCAACTCTTGTAGGTCTTGTCGTTGTTGGTTTGTTAGTTGTGAGGGAATCTCAGGGAATTTAGGGGGGGGGGAGGAGGCTTTGTCTTCGAGTAGAGATAGTTCTTCATTATTAGTTCACCTATTGCTAACCCTTTTCACAAGGTAAGGGGGTGATCAGATATGTTGGTAATTTTTATTTGATTTAATTTATCAGACATAATAGCAAGAGCGGCAAGGCAATCTATCAAAGGGGCTTTGAAGGTTTGGCGTAATTATTATTAGTTCGCCTGACATTGTTGGGTAAGATGAAGATCCACTGTTCATGATGAGGGGGTAGCGTAACAGATTTGGATAGTATAGCCTGAGATGTTCTGATGGTGCGAACAGAATGAGTCACGTTAGGTTCGCTGCGAACAGAGTTAGTTATGTTAGGTTCGCTGAGAGGGGAGTGTTTTTTTTTTAGTGGTTTAAAAGCAAAATTGATCACTCTGTTAACACAATCGATGGTGGTATGTAGTGAGGTCAGCAAGTCAAAGTACTATGATGTGTACCTAGGTACACATCATAGTTTGTTTCAGTGGATGGGAATATCATAAAGGAATGGTGATGACCGTGATCAGGAATGTTGGTAGCTACGTAGAGGGGAGTTGTTTGCCTTCGGTTAGGAATTATGCCATTGTTTGCATCAATTAAGACAATGGATGAGGGTTGAATAGGCCCAAAAGTGGCCTTGTTTTGGGCAAAATATGAGGAAAATAGACGTGAACGGGAGGCACCCGTGTCAATTAAAAGTCTAGCTTTAACACCTTGAATAGTAAGATTATTATAAATGGAGGGGTTTTCCTGCATTTGAGATTGTCCCATCACGAACCCCCGCCAGTTTGGCGACAGGTGGGCGGGGGCGGATTAAAAATCTGGATAATCTTGATTGTTGGAAAATTCCTCTAGTACTACGATCTCTTCTGATAGTCCTTCCTCAGGGGTGTCGTCTATTCCTGCTGTTCCGTCTTCAGTGATGGTGGCAACTCGTCGTGGCTTAATCCAGGGAATCTGTCCCCAGCTTAGGACGATGATTCACCAACTCAGAAAAAGATTTCTTGAGTGAAAGCAGAGGGCATTTTGGGCTGCAGGGTTTCCAATCTGAGGGTCTGACCTAGGCCCAATCTTCCATCTTCTCTGAGGAACGAGGATATGTTGTTGCTGAAGGAGGCTGAGGTTGAGTGGTGGCACGACTAATGGCGGCAATCTTGTCCTTCTCATGGCTCTTTTGCATTGCCAAGATACGTCAGATAATTGGTAGATAATTGGATAACATATAAATAATAATAATGTTACAGATAGAACATATAAATAATAATACAAAGAGATGTTAAGTCTCAATCACAATAAGTAGTGTCCTGAGGAAAATAATGAAAAGTTGTAAATATGGCTTGACTCAGAGTGAATAATAGTTACTGCGCTTAACATACACGCGGTACTAAAGGTATGTAAATTAAGACACTACTTGACTTCAAAATGAACAATAAGTTATATTAACTTGAACTAGAGATAAAACTCTAATAACTCAAAGATTAATAATTATGAATATAAATTCATGAATAGGTAAGATTAAGATAATAGTCATGTATGTGTGACTGAACTTCAAAGCGAACAATAAGTTAATTCAACTTGAACAAACATAGAACTGGATTGTTCAAAATAGTACACAAATGAATTAAACTTCATCCAGCATGATAATAATAGTAGTCATAATATGTGACTGAATGAGAAATGCTCTGTGAATATACTATCTATGATTAATGTACCCAGATGATGAAAATAGCATAAAAACTAGGTCTGAATAAGCGTTCACTGGTTCTGACGTGTAAGTGCATGTATTTATTCCTGGACAAACATATGTATATTTCCACATAAAGAATACAGGAGACTCTACTCGAAGAAGTATATAAATGTTTCTCCCACGATAGTTGTGTAAATGTTCTCCCTTAACAGAGTAACGGATAATAAATAAAATAGGGAAGAATGGATAATCTTTGATTATTGTGTTAGATTATGAATCTTAACATACCAAGTTAACCCTAATAGCAATCATCGTTACTATTACGAAACAAAAGAACACTTAAAGGTTTTAGGTAGAAGAGAAGCACTGGTAGAGAGTCTGGCGAGTATGTTTCGCTTGGCTAAGTTGTCCAACGGTTGACCACAGGGACCTGGAGGCTTTAATCACGCTCATTAGGTTCTGCTGGTCCAAACAACTCGATGCACTTAGCTCTGTCTTCTTTCTTTTTTGTCCACAACACTCTCGATTACTCTCTGCACCGAGTTGGTTTGTAAAATTTACTCGAGATTGATTAATATTGGTCTGGTACAGTGATACCAATCTAGAGTCTAGATCGGCATCAAGGCTACTAACTTTACCTGAGATATTGGTATTTTCTACATACATGTTGGCAAGCCCCCAAATTACCGGATGTTAATTACTTGTTAACAACGCAGGAAGTTCCTCACTAGAGGTTAAGTTTGACTGATCCCTTTCTAACCTAGGGATCCCAATATTATATTACAAAGAAGGAATAAAGCCAGTAGGCTGATTGCTTCTCTTACCTTTGGTCAGTGCAGGTAGTAAACCTTTTTCGGTCGGTATCAGGGGGCTTTGATCTCGGGGTAATAGGGATGTGCGTGATATCCTGATTTTGATCGTAGGGATGAAAGGAGTTGCACTAATATTGTTTTGACTGTGTGCCTTATTTGAGGAGGATGCTTGGGAAGTTTTGGTCTTGTTGTTTGCCCTAGGTTTGACCTGATGGTGATTTAGGAGTGAATTGTTATATTGCAGGATTTGGCTAGAGTTAGGGTTTTCCTCATAAGTACTGAGGGAATAAGTTGGCTCTGAAAGGGCTTGTTTGTTAGCATTGCTAGTACTGGTGGCATAATTTAGTTGGTACTCTACTGGGGGGCAATGGGGGTTTTGATAGTGAATTTGCATAACATCATGTTTGTCAGTATTTATCACTGGTTGGTTTGGGGGGCTGTAGGAGTTCTCCCTGGAATCCCTGGGATTCCCACGCTCATAGTTTTCTATGAGAGCTGGTCCTGGGTGCGTATTTTCTGGTATGGTTGAGTCCCGTTTTCTAGCCTGATGTTTATGATGGTCCTGGGTCCTGGAGGGTCCGGGTTGTGGTTCCTGACTTCTTATAGTAGCAATGCGGCAGATTTGGTCTGAGGTGTTATATGAAGACAGGAGCAGGTGGTTGGATACATTAGGCATATCTTGTACAGACCCCGTCATCTCAATGGTAGTATGTAATATATTATGTTGTTATGTTGACTTATATTATGGTACTATGTAATAATATGTAATATGTGTGTTAGTGTTGGCTACTGGAAGATGTTATTCAGACACACTACCATCAACCAATCACCTCAGAGTCCACTGTAACAAAGAACACCTAACGGGGTGTTTTTACTGGACCCCCTTCTCCCGCATGCTTAGCCCCATTTAATTCCTTAATATCAACTAATTAAACTTTATTTTGTACTTAATAGTGAGTTTTGGTTGTTTTTTACGATGGAACAGAAACAGTTTAAAACAATGGAGTAAGATGCAATTTACTGTTTGTGTTCGACCTCCCAAAAGTCAATTACGTTCTCAAAAATTATGTCATGAGTGAAAAGCGTTTGCAGTGTATGTGTTATGAAAAACAACACAACAACTCTAGTAACTATGGAAATTATGGAAATTAAAACAAAACTAAAAAATACACAAAATATTACATGAATATAAAAATAATCTATGACATCCCAGTATGTCAACCATGATTCGTAATGTGATATAGCATACCAAACACCAACAATATATCCGACATACAGCCAGCCAGACAGACGGACGGACGGACGGACAAGTTGTCAGGCCAATTCAAGGTCGGCGACACATTGTGATATTTGCATATAAATTGCCTTCCCACCAGTTATAACCAGGAAATTAACCCTAAAGAAGAATGGAAAAAAATATGGCGAAATTTTCAACTTTTCGGATGAGATTGGGAAGAAAGAGCGTAAAATTAGCGATAGGGTAATATTATTTTAAATACAATTAAGAACATTAATATAACATACAAATAATATAATAATATAGCCTACTTTTGAAAAGAAAACATAATTAAAGTATAGCCTGATAATACATTATAATTAACCCTACACACACAAATACACACGGTGGCCAGTGGCCGAGTGCACTTAGTCACTGTATTCGGAAAGCTCGCTCTGGTGTTGGGGGTTCGATCCCACACGCTGGCAGGGGAGGTTCTCTCAAAAACTTTCCCTGGTTGTGAAGGCTACGTCTGGACGAACCGTCTTGGGGGACCAACAAAGTCTCCTGCCCACGTTGTAGCCAGGTTCATTGGTATGTATAGTGTGTGGTGAAGCATGTGAGTTAACATTGTACTATTGGAATGGCTGTGGATGTGAATGTAGTCTGTAACCAGTCTAATCACTTACATCCTGCTGATCAGGTGCTAGCATATACATGTGTACATGCAACACTGGGGCTGCCGCACCTCTAATGTCCGCCAGTGCAGCTAAGGGTATGGAAAGCCATGCCCGTCTGCCAATAATCCTACGGTGGTCTGGAGGGGGATCGAAGCCGGGCCTCCCACAAACGAGGCGAGTTCGGTATCGCTTAGCCACACTGGCTCTAAACAAAGATGTGTATTGATATGTATGAGCTGGTGGTTCCAACAGTAGACTGGAGATTGAAGGTTCACACAACTCTAGACAGAACAGCCCAGCATCTTGTACACAAGTCTAAAATGAAATATAGGTAAATTGTTCCTTATGCAAGTCTATAAACATTTATAGGTAAATCTATTATTATACACATTTAATATCAAATACGGGATTATCGTTTCTAATACAAGCAGAGAGAGAATTAAGCTATATAAATAATGTGTTGTGAACGTAACCTGAGAATCACAAGCATAATTTGTACTACAGCATCAATGAAACAGTATACTCCGTGGGTGGTATTCGTGGGCGTTATTTGTGGGCGTAAGCAAGATAAAGTTAACCCCGTGAGGATTATCATACGTTTTGTCAGTTCATTCTGGCTTCTATTAGAACTTGTGAGAGGTAGAGAGTTAATTGAGATCGTTTATACCGACGTCTAATTCCTAGAAATGTTTCATACATTTTATAAAATCGTCTAATGAGATCCAGAATAAAGTGTAAAAAGTCGTCCTCAAATATTGAAAGAGTTATGTTTTTCAATATACTGACGTCAGTAAATACTACCCCTTCAGTACTATGACGCCTTTCATAAAACAAAAATCTAGCTAACATTACGTGATTTGACTTCACTTTGGAATGCTCCCCAACATTCACAAGGGTAATGTGTTTCAATTTTCCCACAGACCCTTACTAAGCTTACACCCATCAGAAATATGTCGTGTTTTAGCACTTTCATCTGGATATTATTAAACGATTTTATTCAGCTTAGGAAGGAATTGTGGAAGTCCGAGCATTGACTGATATATTGTCTACTCCTTTTATTCCTAGAGGGCCTTCCAAAGCTGAGAAAAATCGTCGAGGGGTAACCAAAATAAACTGATAAAACACGTCATAATCCTCAAGGGGTTAATAACCATTGTCTAATGTTAGGCATTATAAAATGAGAGAACACGTCTTGATATATTAACAGAACTATAATATACAATGGTACAATGTCTGCATATTCCAGCGGAGATTCTATATAACAAGAAGCAATTATATATTCTGTTGCTTATAACTTCCACTTCCGCCCTGTGGAACATAACACTGAAACCAGACATGTAGTTTGTCATTTAACCTTGTGGCATGGTGTACACTACTAGAGCTTCACTATAAATAAGCACTGAATTATGCTTTTCTGTGCTTAAACATTCACACATTATCAATGCATTATAATTATTATAATCTTTAATACCGATTTAAATTCAAATGGTGACTGATTATATTATTGTTTTGTATAACAATATACGAGGGCATTTTCACTTGAAGGAGGTTAAATCATAAGATGAAGGAAAGATGGAGTGAGGAACAAGATCCTAAGTATACCGTTCGACGTCGCAACCCCCTCTGACCGCCTTGTTTTGATATATGACAATGCCAGCAATACCCAAACATTTTATCACTAATCATGCCTAATTACGACTGCCTGGTGTTTCTGTTTATGGAAAAGTTATAACACTTTCAGCAAAAGCATTATGCTATTTATAGTGCAGTTGGGTGCAGTACAGGATTAGATTAATATCTAGTATTCGATAAATGGATGTTAATCGTAGTCATGCACAGTACCTTTAACTGTCTTGATGATGTAATAATGTTTAGAGATTGTAAGCTCTGTATGAGTTATCCTGTGTTCAATTCCTGGAAGGATCACATGCTTTCATTAATTTCATTTGCAGGGTTATTGGTGTTAAGAATGATGTATAAAATATAATAATAAAATAATGTACCAGTCTGCCCGGTCAACCATGGAAGCGACCAGCGAGATACGGTAGTCTACCATCAATATGTTTTCTTCTACCACTCATTCACATACATTTTCTAATACTAACTCCCACCCAGCTGCGTGACTTTGCCACCTGACTTTATCCTCACTTTACAAGAAATTAGCTACAGTTCAGGTCCGGTCAGGTAAAGGAATTGAGGGATAAGCCTTTACAACAACACCTTGTATTTACTTTCCGAAAAGTTTTGAAAGGGGAGAAGGTGTGTTGGAGAAAGAGGAAGCTGTTGAAGTGGCTTTGTTGTGTGTTGTGGGCATGTGAAACACGCTAGGACGTACTACCACACCCACTACCACACCCGCCTTGGCTGGAACCGAACCTAGGTCAAGCAGATTCACACGTGAGCGTGCGTTCCACTCGACCGCCGCAGCTCCACTGGCTTGCTATTCCTTCTAGCCAAAAGGATTCATGTAAATATCTCTGCCCCCAATTTGCCAGTACCCTTCTAGCCCGGAGGTGCCCATGGTGGGAGGCCCCAAAACATCATACCAGGTGTCGAGGCTATAACAGTGTCAACAAGGCAGTGACCAGCAGCTCATGGAGACCGATGCCCACTAGAGGTGGAAGTGCAGACGCTGTGAATTTTTGTTATATTACACTGCCAAAGATGATATCGTTGCACCACCAGGGGGAGCTGCAGCCAGGTCCTCTCCACTCCTCTTGCCCAACGCCATCAGTAAGCTGAGCCTGCCACAAGCCAAACCAACCGCCTCCACTGCCTCTGAAACCTTTGTATTAGCCTCTGTTACCTGTCAGAGATATTGAGAACACCGACCATGACGAAAGTGTTCCTGGATTTTTTACCGAGCCACCTCACCTGCGCTCCTTTTTTGGGGCCATCTCTATAGCACTACTCGCTGCCATGGGTCCTGTTGCTATTGTAGCATTCTCTAGCAAGTATAACAACAAACCTTTAACCACATCTTACCATATCTTATAATATACATACTATACATACTTCCCCTTCCTTGTTTTTACCAACTTGGTGAGGAGGGTGGAGAGGCTACAGGAGGAGTAAATCAGGGAAGATTACAGGAGAGCAGTAAAAAGACGACTAGGTGGGTTCGACCTGGAAGATATGGAGGAAGTGGAGGAGATGAGCAAGGTGTTTAAGGAAGATATCTGTGCAGCATGTGAGGAGGTGTGTGGAGTGAGAAGAAGAGGGAGGGAAGTGAAAGGTACAGCATGGTGGACAGAAGAGGTAAAAATAGCTGTGGAAGACAAGAAGAAAGCGTATAGAGAGTGGTTGGGTAGTAGAGGGAATGAAAATTTGGAGAGGCAGAAACGAGTAAGGTACGTGGAGAGAAAGAGTGGTGAAGACAGTAGTGAAGGAAAGTAAGAGAAGAGTAGATGAGGAATTTGGAAGAAATCTGAGTGTAAAATGGAGGGAGTATAAGTAACTGTTTTGGAAAGAAGTCAAGAAAGTTAGGGAAGGTAGCAAGGGAAACAGTAAGGGTGTGAAAGATAAGAATGGGAGAATGCTAGCCGAGAAGCAAGAGAGAGTCAAAAGATGGAAGGAGCACTTCAACGAGTTGCTAAATGTAAGGAATGAAGAGCCAGCAAACATAGTTGGATATGGTATGGGAGGGAGAAGAGGAGAAGTAGTGGAGGAGGAGGTGGGGATCAGGAGGTCAGAAGTGTGGGAAGCCATGAAAAGAGTGAAGTTCGGGAAAGCACGAGGAACAAATGGAGTGTGTGGGGTAATGTTGAGGTATGGTGGTGAAATAGTGATCGAATAAGTATGGAAAATGTGCAAACTAGCATGGGAGAAGGGGAATGCACCCGATGACTGGAAGACTGGCATAATAGTCCCCATATATAAGGGCAAAGGGGAAAGAGGAGTGTGTGGTAACCACCGAGGAATATATTTTTTAAGCGTAGTAGGGAAGGTGTTCAGTAGGATAGTGATTGAGAGAGTGAGAGTGAGAGCGGATAAATGGATAGGCGACGAGCAGGGAGGTTTTTAGGAAGGGAAGAGGATGTGTAGATCAGATTTTCACCCTGAATTGTGTTGTGGAGAAATGTCTGGAGAAGCAACAAAAGGTGTGTGTTGCCTTTCTGGACTTGGAGAAGGCCTATGACAGAGTGGATAGAGAAGGTATGTGAAAAGTACTTAAAATATACGGAGTAGATGGCAAGTTGCTGAAAGCAGTGAAGAGCATGTATGAGGGTGCAAAGGCAGCAGTACGAGTGGAGCATGAGCAGAGCGAGTTCTTTGACCTGAATGTTGGGTTGAAACAGGGGTGTGTGATGTCCATGTGGTTGTTTGCTGTATATATGGATGAAGTCATGAAAGAAATACTAGGAAGAGCAGTGGATGTTGGTGTATCGCTGAAAAGGGAGGGAAATGGGTGGGAGCTGCCTATACTGCTGTTTGCGAATAATACAGTTCTGATGAGCGATAATGAATGGGAGTTGCAGGGTCTGGTAAATGCGATTATAACAGTGTGCGAAAAACGGAATTTGAAGGTAAATGCGGGGGAAGAGCAAGGTTATGGTCGTCGAAATGGGTGAAGTCACAGAGTGTGAGGTGAAGTTGAACGATCAGGCTATGGAGATCGTCAGCTCTTTTAAGTATCTGGGCAGTATGTTGAGTAAAGATGGGACTATGGATGAAGAAGTGAAGGAGAGGGTGCAACAGGGGAAGAGGGTTGTAGGAACGTTGAAAGCAGTAACAAGAAATAAGTGGTCAGTATGGAAGTGAAGAAGTCCTTGCATGACAGTGTGGTAATCCCGACACTAACTTACAGAAGCGAAGCATGGACATTCGGGAAGAGACTCAGACCAAGAGTGAGAGCGATGGAAATGAGTTACTTGAGAAGTGCGTGCGGAGTTACATGGAGGGATAGACAGACGAATGAGGAAGTAAGCAGGAGGTGTGGTGTGGAGGTAGATGTGCTGGAAAGTGTGAAAAGGAACAACTTGAGAAGGTTCGGCCATATGGAACGTATGGAAAGCGAGAGAATGACTAAGAGGGTGTATGAGAGCGAGGTCGAAGGACAGAGAGGGAGAGGTGCACCGAAGGAGACATGGAAGGATGGAGTGAGGAAGTATATGGATGAAGGCGGTGCTGGTTGGGAGGAGGGACGTCGACTGACTGGGGACAGAGGTGTATGGAGGCGGTTCATTCGTGGCCACCCCTTCTGGGATCACGGCGTCGGGCAATAGATAGATAAATAGAATACTTCAACTTACCTTCCCTAATCAGATCAATTATACTTTATGGATCATAACTTATAGATATACATTATACATTTATATATCTACACATATACATCTACCATATACATCTACAAAACACACCACGCCTAACACACCATATATTTATATAGATCCATAAATATTCTAGAGTCACATTTTCTTCCCCAGGCTATGGCAGCACAGGGGGGTCTGGTTTCCTCCGCTACCAGTACCTCGGGGACACCACCAGGGGGCAGCACCACTTGGCCATCAATGACGTCACCCTGGGGGACGATGGTCGGTATGAGTGTAGGGTGGGGGGGCTCAGACCCCCTCAAACTCTCAGACCCACCCGCTGGATCCGCTGATGCTAACATCACCGTATTGGGTTAGTTTGTGTAGTTTATATGTATATCCTTGTTTTTCTGACAACATTAAATTTTCTCAGATTATTATTGATTGGTATCAGAAACTAGACGGATCATAGAATAAATATAGGTGACTTACTTCTTATAAAAGTTTAATGAGGGTGTTTTTTTCTGAGCCCCCTTTTCCCTTATGTTTGATTAGTTTTGAGATTTTAAGACGTTCACCCCATTAGTTTCGCAATTTTAAGACCTTTCGTCTCAATTCTTTTGACAATTTTAAGACCTTTCATGCCATTTAGGTGTCGAATTAATCCTGATGAGCACCAGCAAGTCTGCAAATTAGGAGCAACCGGGGAGAAAACAATAAACATAATATAATTATTAAAAACAAAACATACACAAATATTTATATAATAGAATGCTTTTAATAGTTGAACTCATAAGACGGCAGACTAGATTTTCCAATTAATGTTTGAGGAAAATATCCCACCTATGATACCGTTTTTACCCTTTCTCTGACCTACATAATTCGTTTTTCCACGAACCTTATTTCTTTGGAACTTAATTAATCAGGATAAATAATTCCCAAAGTATTCAATCCACAACAGTTCAAGTATAATTAAACAATATTTACCTCTGCCAATAAAGTTGCACGGAGGATGTTCTCGACTCTGTTTCTATATTTGTGTGTCTGTTTGTTTGTCTGTAAACAAAATATCTCACAAAGTTATGAACCGATTTTGCAAAATGTATGGGTAAATAGGATATGCGCCAAGAAAGAGGTGTTTAAATTTAAGACGCGATCCGGAGATCTTACAAAATTTGGTGAGCAGATAGGATAAGCGCTATAAATCGATTGTTACGAAATTTGGTGGGCAGATAGGATATGTGCCAAGGAAGAAGTGATACAATTCAGGATGCAATCCGGATTAGACTATATCCTGGAACCCAGAACCAAAAGAAAATGTAGGCCTCTGGTAATAATGTTAAAGAACTAGCCAGCGTAGGCAGATGTATGCGCTCTACCGAGTGCCCCTCTAGTTGTTCTTCAATAAAGTTAGGAGCATTTGCTTTCACTTTCGTTTTCATTTTTAAATTCTATCGCGCAAAAATGTGTGTACCCTCAAATTCATATATAACGATATTTTGCTTTATCATTATTGAGGATTTTGATTGATGTAATTGTTTATCAATGTGTATTACAATTGGCACCCTAAACTCACACAAACGTTTCCCTTGACCCCCTTCAAGCTATAAAATATGCCACCCAGACCCCCTTGGAGCTCAATATGTACATTTATCGTGTCGGGCTGAATGTCGGTTTCTCCTTTATTGAAGGGTCGCTATCGCTCGCCCAGTAAAAATCAACACCTGAATAAGATGAAGCGTCATAAAATAGTCAAATTATAGGTTTGATTCCTGGAGGGAAGTAGAGAAAACCTAATATTTAGTAGGGCCCCGTAATCATTGACGGTATTGCCTATTAGTATAATAGTCTCCATTCAACATCCCGCGTCAGCATTTTGAATCTACCGCGCGGAAGGATCATGGAGTACTCTTCATAAGTGCACGCTTAATTCCCTTATGGGATCGTCATTATGATTGGGTACCCTACAGAAAAAACTCTGTAAAAAAGAAAAAAGAATAATTAACTTAATATTTGTTATCATATGACTTTCCATATGTGGATTTCTTGCATTTTGCTTCCTCGACTCCAGGCCCCCTAGCGGCCATCTTCGCCCTTCACTGATATACCAAGATACAACTCTAGAAATCAACGAATGGGAAGTGGGATGGATGGGAGGGTCATTTTATCGTCAATGATTACGGGGCCCTACTAATTATTAGGTTTTCTCTACTTCCCTCCGGGAATCAAACCTATAATTTAATAGTGGCCCCTCCATCATTGACGATATTGACTGAATACCAAGTCTGGAGGGGGACATTCTTGACAATATCCTAACCTCAGGGGACAAAATAATCCGTATAACATTTTTTAAGTTTTATTGTATGCAAACAATATATAAAAAATATAAAAGATTGTAAGCAGTGCGTGACATCAAGAAAGTCTGCTTACTCAAGACCAGATCTTTTCCTTAAGATCTATGCATGATACTTTTGGGGACACGCATGTGTTCCCATAAATAGAACTATAACTTTGTAGAATTTAGTTCTAACCTTAACCCACAGAACCCCAGCGACGACACGTTTGCGTCGGCAATGTATGTAACGCTGAACCGTTGCGATGCAAACATTGCGTCCGCCACTTCAACCTCTATTATTCGGCTCGTATGGTAGAAAATGGCTTGAGAATTGTATGGGATATTCCTTACGGTGTTGCCAAACAGTGGCGGTACGCGGAAATTGCCCAGGCAGGTCGCGCGGGTGGTGGCAGGTGGATTAGTGGCGCCAGTTTACCTACTTACTTCACCGCGAATTTCGACCTTATTTACTCCTGTCATATGGGAGCTAGAGGCTTGAAATTTGTGTGAGATACACTTTAGGATGTAGGCATTACTTGACCATACTCAGCTATCCCCCAAGTCCTGCCGGGCGGGTGGTGATGCGGGGGAGGAGGTGAAAAACACTGTACCCGATAATCTCCCAACGAATTTCAACCTTATTTACTCTTGTCCTATGGTATAGGCTTGATATATGTGTGGGATATTCCTTAGGATGTAGGCAATGTATGGCAATACCCAAATCTAGGTTTGTTGGGACAAGGGACACGCGTGACAAAGGAGAGTCAGTTTACCCATACATCTCGCGAGTGCAACACCATGTCGGATTTACCACGTCGTTACCCACGCAGGGGAATATCCCTTGATGATGCCATGGCCATACTTGATGAGAGTGATGTGCCTGATAGTGACACTGGATCGTCAGATAACGATTCAGAGGAAGAATATAGTCCCACTTTGGCCGAGATAGATGACATGCATGAGGAGGAACCCTTTGTCCCCATTTCTCATCGCTTCGCAATGTTACAAGAAAGGGAGGAGAGTAGCTATTGCTCCCCGTGACATAGTGAACTCCCCAGCAAGTGGGGAGGAGGATAATGAGGATGAGGCAGATGACCCAGACCCCATGGCCTTCCTCAACATTCCACTTTCTCATCGTAGGGCTGAGAAGAGAAGAGCTGAGGATGAGGGGGGTCAAGGTCCGACACCACACGTGCCTCGCCGTGGTCCTCCCCCGCGTTTGCCTTCATCACCACCCCGCATTGCCTCTCCACTAAAAACGCCAACCCCTAACACTTTCTATGGGTTGCACAGGGGTGCCGCCATCTTAGCAACGCAGCCATTGACTTCTTCAGAAGAAACAGATGAGGATATGCCTGCCCTAGAATCATCTCCACCACGCCACCCACGCCACCTCGCACGCCGCCTGTTTCCCTTATCAGCCCGGGATGACTCAGCGCATTCTTCGCCCCCACCATCACCTCCCGGACCACTACCATACTCACCTGTACCTTCTCCTCAGCCTGGGACCTCCCACAGACACGACACTCAGACACCATCACCGCCTGCGTCGCCACAACGCCCTGATCGTGCGCATCGCCCTACCAGCATACGTAGGCATGGGCGTGGGCCGAAGGGATTCTAAAGTGACCCTAATACGACGCCCCACCCCTGGCGCTGCGAGAGCAAGGGCTGGATCGGCTCGACCAAGGCCGAGGTTGAGGGCAGGGCAAGGCCCTCCCGCCGCCCTGATGGTGACTCCCCTCCTGACGACTCTGGCGACAAAGGTGCCGCTCAACCCGACATGTGGGATTGGGTTAATGGAGAAAATTTTGTGCCCACCGACTACAACTTTGTGGGCGCTGGGATTGCCGGCCCTACGCTCCCAAACCATGGGCGCCAGACCACGAGACTTGACATTTTCCTGCATTTTTTTACTGCAAGTCTCGTGGCTCTAATTATTGACCAGACCAACTGGTACAATAATTATTTCATGGCTGGGAAGGAGCAGCTAAAATACTCTGCAAGGCTGTCATGGTCCGCCCTAAATGTCCCAGAGTTTTACATATTCTTGGCCATTGTCATCCTGATGGGGGTCACAAAAAAATCCTCCATAAAAAAGTACTTGTCCTGGGATCCCCTCGTCCGAACCCCTATTTTTGGCCAAATAATGAGCAGAAATAAGTTCACGGCCATAATGGGGAACCTACATTTCATTAACAGCCTGGCAGCCCACACCAGAAATCAAAGTCAACCAAGAGCAATGAAGGACCCCATGGAGAGGATAAGACCCATCTTCGAGTACCTGAAGCTGAAGTTTGCGGCCGCCTTCAACCCCCATCAGAAGCTCATTATTGATGAGAGTTTGCTGCTGTGGAGGCGGAATATTAGTATCCGGCAGTACATGCCCAGCAAACGACATCGATATGGCCTGAAGACCTTCGTGATGTGTGACTGTCAAACCGGTTACATCCAGGACATAATTCTGTATATGGGTAAGAAAACAGAATTGGTGGATACGAGGACATACGGCATTTCTGGGGCCATCGTCATCACCGTGTTGGGGGGCTAGTTGGACAGGGGCCACATACTGTACCTGGACAACTGGTACACCAGCCCCTCCCTTGCCAAGTTCCTGCATAGCCGCACTACAGGAGTCTGTGGCACCGTCAAGAGGAATCAGATCTTCATGCCCCAACTACCACCCAGACGGGAAAAGGGCTCCATCATATATAAGCAGGCTAACAATGTGCTCCTGTTGTCCTGGATAGATAACCGGGAAGTGAACTTCCTCAAAACAGTCCACCGTCCCATCTTCTACAGCAGACGTCGTGACAGAGCAACTGGCGAAATGATCAAGAAACCTTTGGCCATCTGTGATTATAACATCAACATGCGGCTGGTGGACAAATCAGATGCTGTCATCTCGTCAGTTGAGTATACGAGGAAGACGATGAGGTGGTATAAGAAGTTATTCTTCCACCTCCTCAATATCACCCTCTATAATAGCCACATCCTCCACGCAACAATCACCGGCGAGCAGGAAACGATGGAGAGCTTCTGCATCGAGTTGTCCAGGGAGATGTTGAGGGAAAACATGACTGCCCCCCACGCCCAGCAACAGCCCACCGACAGCCAGCAGCAGAAGGGGTTGCCAGGCTGACAGAACGCCACTTCCCTGAATATGTGCCGCCCACAGAACACAAGGGTAAACCCCGAAGACGGTGTCATGCGTGCCGGAACACGACACAGAGGGACCCTGTGAGATCAGATACCAGGTATATGTGCCGAGAATGTGGTGTTGCACTGTGTTTCCCGGACTGCTTCAGGGAGTATCACACCCTTCATCATTTCTAAAAGAGTGTACTCAAAGACTGCGATAAAAGACGCTATGAAATGTGAAGTGTGTGTATATAAACTAAGTGTAAATAATAAATATATACAAAGTGCCAAACACAATATGGAAGTGCTAGTGACACTCAAATATACGTAAAACAGTGACGGACACCAATAAGTGTAAATATAGCATATTTCTAAGTCAAAAGTGCGTAAAACAATGTGTGAAACCCATATTATATCTATAAAACATACGATAAAGTATAAACAGAATAAACAGGGTGAGTGAGAGAGACAGACAATGAAAGGGAAAGGGGTGGTGGCGCATGTCGGTCAGCGTGGTGTGTGTAGGTATGTGCGTTCTATTATTGTCTGAGACCATGGTGGCCACCAGTCTCCATGGCAATGGGGACGCGTGCTGGTCTTGCCACTCGTGAGCACTTATAAAACTTATATCTAAGCACTTATCACACTATTACTTCACTAATAATGACATTATGTGATACATGTTGGTAGTATATGAACTATGAAGGCACACATGATGCTCGGGTGGTGTAAATAACCGTCACTAGAAAACTGGACGCATCGTACATCTGCCATGCTGCCGCGCTCAGCTGTGGCTAGCCGGGCAGGAACTTTGAAGGCCGCCCGGCATCAGCTGATGTCTGAGGGTTCCCCCCCGCCACCCCCATACGACCCCCAATTGACCGAGGTGAGTTTTTTTTTTTTTTTTTATTCATTTCTCACCTACAGTATTTAAGCCATTTAAGAAAAAACAAAAATTGCCAAATTGGCCGGTCTCTCGATGTACATTTATTTATAATTAGCTGGGGTTCTGTGAGTTAACAATATTTGTACAATATATGTTTGTACATTCTAATAATACTACATAGTTGCAACTATGCTAGATTTCTTCTTAAAATTAACATTAAATAAAATTTGTTGAACTGTACAACCAGTTCGATCACAGCTCGTGATTTATCACAGTTCTCCGGCGGACGGGGACTTAGTGAGGTATGGGCTATTCCGCACCCCCCCCCCCCCCTTTCTCTTTAAAGGAGTCTTACACAATAAAATATAACCTACTGGACCCGTTGTCGTAAAGCTCTACACAGGTACGCTTTGGTTTATCGAGAGCGACCGACAGGTAACGTGTTACGAAAGTATGATTGGACGCCCATAATTGAGTACCGGGTATTAGCAATGTCTTCTATCGAAAAGAGACTGCCCATTTCCTGATGTCGTGAGCCCTGCCCACCACACCGGGGTTACTTTCTTTAAGGACGTCTACTATCAGAGAAGCTAACTTTCTTCTCATAACACGATTACCTGCCTGGTTTACCCATAGAGCACCTGATTGGTGAGGAGGTGCAGCCCTCATAAACTTAGTTAAGGCCTGCACTGGGCATAAAATATGATGAGAGTGTCCGCGTTTCAACGCCGGAACAGAAAATTCAGAAAACACATGATCAGAATGCAAACTTTTTGCAATGAATGTGGGAGACGGCGCGATTTGCACATATTCATGCAGTCTCCCAAACCTAAGGCAATTAGGTTCGTTGCTCATCGCCGCCAGCTCAGACACCCTATTTCCCGTGGCAAGAGCCATCAGGAAAACTGCCTTCTTTAAGAGTGAATCAAAATCCGGCGAGTTATTGTATTTACGTGATTGAAGCAAAGATAAGGCTTTGTCTAGTGACTAGATGGGCATGAGATGACGCGGTGGTGGGCGCAGCTTAAAACACGCCCTAATAAACCCTTTCTCCTCCGCCTGCGGTATGGAAAGACCAGTGAGATCAAAAAAGGGAGTTCTGATGGCAGATAAGTGATTTTGTTATGTGACTACTGAAAAACGTTTTTGCTCAAATAGATAATCTAGGTATTTGAAAATAAAGGCTCTCGAGGCATCCGTTTGCCCTGACTCTACAATCCAGGTTGTAAATGTTTTCCAATGTGATTGATATTGTCTCCTGGTAGACATGGTATAAGTTCATAAGTTTATTTGTGACACTTTCCCAAAATTGAGCTAACCATTTTGCGTTGTAAATGTCCAGAAGGCAAAACTGAGCGAGGTCCGAAGGTTGCCAATTGTCTCTAAGTGGAATGCGGAGACCGGGAGCGTCACCAGGGTCCTGCACCATTCTTGCAACTGATAGTACCCCGCCTGAGCCGGCCATAATGGCGCGATCATCGAGACTAAGCCCCCGTAACCTCTTAGTTTGTGAATCACCCGGCACATTAGCACAGAATCTGGTGGAGGAAAAAGATAAATTGAAGTCCACCTGTTCCAGTCCAACAATAATGCATCTGGTCCCTCCGCCGGGGTCACCCCCTGGCGAGTTAAGAAGAGAGGGAGTCTGTGGTTCTCCTTGGATGTGAACAGATCCACTTGTGGACGGTAAGGCTTCGCAATCATTCTGTCGAAAACGATTTGTTTGATAGCCCATTCTACTAAGGTGCTCCGCCTCCGGGATTGAGCGTCTGCCCAGACGTTCGACACGCCGGGGAGATATGCTGCATGTAGGTGAATGCCCAGTGATTTTGCCAGGGCAAAAATCTGTTCTGACACTTTTAGCAACTCTCGGGACCTCACCGAGACTTGTTTCTGAATACAATGGACTGCAGTTAGGTTGTCCATACGGAACGCTATTGATTTCCCTTGTAACGACATGCTGTAATCTTGGAGAAAAAAGAGAGAAACTAAAAGCTCTTGCTTGTTGATGTGAAAATTATTGTCTTGGATCCAAGTGCCCTGCCCTTGATGGCCTAGATTTGACTGATACCCCCAACCTAGTGCTCCTGAAGCGTCTGTGTCTACCAATACTGTAGGTGGGGGAGAAACCCATGTTGTTACAGAGTATAGTATCTCGGGCATGGCCCAGACCGATAGTAAGCTGTGGATTAATGGAGGAATTGGCCATAATTTCTTCTCCGGCGAGAGAGGAAAAACTTTGTTGCCTTCCAAGATTAATCTCTTCACTTTCAACCGGCCCAACTTCACAGTTAATTGGATCCAGTTGAGAGAGCCGATCAGAGAATCCCACGTTTTCCTGGTCGTATTCAGACTGTGGAGAAAACGAAACAGTTTCCGGCGAAATCTGTCCCGATTGTCCACACTCTGAGTAAGAGTCAGATTGGTGGTGTCCCTGTCCAGCCCTATCCACTGAATATTCCTTGTGGGAACGAGGAGAGACTTCGCCAAGTTCACCTTGAACCCTAGGTTTTGCACATGATTCAATGCTTGGTTTGCATGAATGTATCATAACTCCTCTGACTCTGCCACCACTAGCCAATCGTCTAGGTACCAAAACACCTTTATGCCCTGGATCAACAATGGCAAAAGGGCTTGCCGGACTAATTTTGTGAAAATTCTCGGTGCCAGGTTCAACCCAAAAGGCATCTTTCGAAAGACATAAGTCTCTTGCCTGATCTGCAGAGCGAGGAATTTCTGGAACCTTTTGTTTATATGGACATGCCAATAGGCATCTTTGAGATCTATCGAGCACATCCAACCTTGCGGAGGAAGAGTGAGCCTGATATGATTGACTGTAAGCATCCTGAAGGGTGAATTCTTGATAAAGGTGTTCAGATGCGAGAGATCCAATAATGGTCGCAGTTGCACACTGTCCCTTTTGGGCACTAAGAAAAGTCTGGAGGTGAATACTGGGCAAGTTGGTTTTACCGGTACAATGACCCTTTTGGAGATCATTTCTCGGACCAGGGCCTCCACCTCCTGTGACACATTGTTGCATTCTAGCGCCTGACGCAGTCGAGGTCGCCGGAGCCACCGCCAGGTGATCCCTTTGCTCACTACTTCCCTGGCCCAAGTTTTCTTGTGCCAGGCCGAGCGGAATAACTGGAACGACCCAGTTTGCAAACTGGGCCTGTTCGGAGAAGCAACTCTCGAATCCGGCGCGCCTAAGCACGGCACCAGGAAACTGAGAGCTTGGGTGGCTAGTTTTTTAGAGGGGGAGTCGGGTTGGTATCAGATGGCTGGCTAGTTTTGGCTGACGTCTGCCCCTGATTTGGTTTCTGGTGTGGCTTACCTCTATACCCTGAATATTTACCTTGTTTGGGCTTGGGCTGAGTACTTCCCTGCTGAGGAGGAGTTCTGGGATCTCGAGAGGACTGTTTAGCATGCGGTTGGTTAGGTTTATCTCCGCTCTTTGGCTTATGAAAAGGCTTCTTAAATGGTTCTCTCCTAGCTTGGGAGGTAATCTGCTTCCACCCATTGACCATATTAAAGACTACACTCCACGTTTCTGAGTTAAGAAGGGAGGCAGTGAGTACCGGAGAAAGAGTTACCCGGCGCCCAATGTCATTCGGTAACTTTTTTATTAGATGCACTCTTAGATCCTGACGGGCTCGAACCGCTTCCATGATTGCTATTCTGATGTCTCCTAAGATTTGAATAGAGTTTTGCAATAAAATTCTACGTGACAATTCAGTGGCCTTCCTAACATGTGGGTCAGCAATGGCCGAGATAGTCCTGTTAAGAGAGACAGCAACCTGGCGGATGACTAAATACTGAGAGAACATCCGGTAGGCTTTGTTCCGTAATTTAAAATCCCTTTCCAAGTGAGCTGCCGGAGGAGTGCAAAAGGGTTCATCTAGACTCTAGATTGTGGTGAGCTACTTTGGGTGCCGCTAAAAAGGCAAACAAATCTGGCGACACCCCGTCAGCCATCTTTACAGGTAACCAGAAATAATTATGAGTTTCTTGTGGAACCTGATGAGAGGACTTAGACGTAATGGATGATGCAAATACCTGAGCCTCTAACTCCCAATCTACCCATGGACCCACCCCTATCCGCCCCATTTGCAGGACTGGCGTATGCGACTGATCCAGTACCGGAATTGGATCCAGTTCTGGCATGAGAGCATTCAAAGCCTTGACATCATTAACGCCATCGCCTTTAGACCAGTCCGCAAAGAGTCGTGCAGATAAGGCGGCAGGAACTGCCGGGGCAGCCATATGAACAAAGAAATCCGGATTAAAGGAACTAGGCATAGCTTTGATTGATACATCCAGTAATCTCCCCGCTTCGTCCTTAGCCCTGAACTTTCTGTTTTTGTTTATCTCAATTTTCCACTCACTAGGGACCGGAAGGTCTCCCGAAATGGTGGGTTGTGCTAAATGTGGGTTTAGTGGCGTTGCCGGAACCCACGAACAGTCAGGTCCATAGAGGAGAGGCATAGGGCCTTTCCTCTGAGGAATCTTATCTAAGGGAGGAGGAGTGATATCCGAGATTACTCTAACATTAGTGGTAGTAAGTGTGGCTGGCACTGTAGTGCCGGAAGCCGCGGTTACTGCCAGAGACAAGGACATAGGAGGCACAGAGGCTTGGGGGGTAATAAAACCCGAAGGTAGCAGAGGTCTTATCGTGGAGTGACTCGTGGAAACTACAGGTAGACTGGCAGGGGGGTCAGAGGAGGTATGGAAATTATACTGTTGCATTTCTTTATGTAAAATATAACTTATTTCATCTGAGGTAACACACTTATTGTGGGATCCCTTAGAAGATTGGGAGCTAGCTTCAGACTCCTCACCTGTTAGACCCTATGGAGCCGAGGATAAAGGCACTTCCTCCGGCTCCCTAGTTAACTCAACCTACTCAGAAATATCCTGTTGTGCCTCCGGCGCCTGATCCGCCAGTGACCACACCAAATCAGGGACAGACGAAGATAACATTTCAATATTACTCTCAATCAATGGTTCCCGACTTACTCTAACCCTGTCATGAGATGGCTCCGATTGATGCCAGCACCCCCGCGCCGCGGGTGGCTGTGAGTCTTGGATTATTTGGGAGCTATCAAAAAATTGTGAACCCTTATATTGCTCGGCCAGGACTCGTCTAGGTCCGGCTGAGAGGCTAGTACGTGGCACATAATTCAACTTAGGAATAGCAAAGGTGAAATCAGGTCGTACACTCAAAGATTGTTCATGACCCGGTTGGGACTCCATGTCTTCTGTCCCCACTTCCGAGCTGGCGGCTTCAACGTTGGGCGTGTCAGAGATAGGGGAAGAGGGAGGTGGCTGTGGGGTTTCTTTCCGGCTACCACTACGTGACTGAGAGTCCTCCTTCCGGTGCTTGTGAGACCGGGAAGACTCAGCCGAAGAGTGTCGGGACTGTCTTCGGGGAGACCTCGACCTCGACCTCGACTTACGTTTTGGAGAGGGTTAACGTCTCCTCCTTGGGTGGTCCGGGGGGGGGGGGGGGGGATCCTCGGTAATTTCATTGTCAGTGCTACTGCTGCTACTCACTACCTCTTTGGAAAGTTCTTTTATTTCACTTTAGGCCTAACAGATTTATGGGAGGCTGATTTGACCAGAGGTGACTTTATTATTAATTGTTCCCAGAGGGCCTCGTCATCACAGTGAAGAGCCTTATGGGCTGTGTATTTGGCATAAGCGTTAGAAATGGCCTATATTTCTTGCAAAGCTGCCAAGCACGACAAGTCTTTCTTGGTGAACAAAGCCGTTTTCAAGTCGGCACAGACAGAACAACGCTTTGACATCAACAAGCCTCTAGAGCGGTCTAAACACTTCACACATTTTAAACAGAGTTTATGAGCGAATATAGGTAACAGTGAACAGTTAGGAGTAGCGCATAACTCAAACCGAGGCATGATGGATAAAGGGCCCCACCCGCCGGTCCTGTAGTCACTAAGGTGCCGGGAATTCTGGAAATAGAAAATTTCCAGGAATCAATGCTCATAAGGATAACCTGCGAGGTGTTAATACATCTTACCTTGAGTCCGCCGGAAAATTAGATATAGTCACAACTACTCTAACATTCCGCCGGACTCGCCGTGAAAAAACCTGGGGCTTTTCCGTCTAAGCTGATTGGAACTGCTTACCTATGACAAGTGTCACAGGCCCTTTTTGACCGTTAGTGTATGACTATCCGCCGCATGACGTATCTTAACACTTGCCCACTTGACTGTGGCGCCGCAGGGCGAGGAAGTATTTACCGCGTGACAATTGTGGTCAGCGCGAGTTAACTCGGCGGGCCGAGTTCTGAGCTCCTGTAGGAACTCGCACTTCCGCCGGAAGGATTGTGGTTCAGCTTACCACGCCGGGACATTTGGTTGTTCCCTACCTGTTTTGAAGACGGGTAACCAGGGCCCTGCTGCACGGGGCCGCCGGAGACAAACAACCAAAATTTTAGAGAGGGGAGGAAAAGCACAGCTCCTCTCTCCAAAACCCACACACAAATACAGGGACGTCTCCCAAACCCCCAAATAACATGCAAATCACACATGTCAAAACACCAGGGGCACACATAGGCTTAAATATAAACAGAGAATTCAGAATCCTAAATTACCTGCAGCCTACACTGGAGACCCCTAACCAGGCTGGCCACGAGGCTCGACGAGACATCACAGGCAGACGAAGCTCCGAAGACCCAGCAACCACAACCAGATGAGGGAGGACCACGACAGGGTTCCGCAAGCAAATACGGACTCTAGAAGGTGTAGCACCATGTGCAGTCATCCTTAGACTAGAGCATCTGCTAAAAAACACAATTAATATATGCAACTGCCTCTTAGTGACGGCCTGAAGCATAATCTTGCAGAGTGGTAGTCTGCTAGCTATGATATCAAAAGCTAAATGCGCAAACACAACAAAATAATAACACACGTGGCGCGAAGATCCTGGGATACGTAGGCGCCTGTTTCAATAGTACCCTAGTTTACACACTTCCTGCGGACATACCAATGGGGCAGCTGTTGCTAGCTAATCTGAACTATGTTCACTACAACACCACGTGCAGCCACCCTTAGACTAGAGCATCTGCTAAAAAACACAATTAATATATGCAACTGCCTCTTAGTGACGGCCTGAAGCATAATCTTGTACAGTGTACAAAGGAGTACAAAGGAGTACAAAGGAAATCAAGCAACAACATATCTAGTGACCCTTCTAGGCTGCTTGTCCTCCAAAACACTGAGGATCAAGTGTCCAAACAGTGGTTTAGAGTGGGTAAGGGAACATTGGAAAGGGAACTACTGCCCTGCCACTAACGTGGCAGGACTAGGAAGTTAGTAGGGGACATATGGGTTAGTAACTGAGGGGAGGATAAAATAAAGTTATTAATTTACAAACGCAGTCAGTCGCGGGTTTGATGCGAGATATTTGTCTAGGCGGAATTTAAATGAATCAACGGTGCTGCAGTCTATAACGTCTCGGGGAAGCCCATTCCACAAGTTGACAAATCGATTGAAGAAGAAATTCTTAGATTCGTGTGAGTTAAAAGATTTACCAATAATTTTGCAACCGTTTCCCCGCGTGTAATTAGATTGGTCGATAGTGAAGTACTTACCACAGTTCATATTGTCGATGCCTTTGATGATTTTGAACACTTGAATTAAGTCACCTCTTAACCTTAATTATCGGCTCACCACATAAGTCGAGTTAAATAAAGCTGGACTATGTGGCGGCGCTCGACATAGGTCGAGTGGCAATTTCAGCACGTAATGTTGCTGAGAGAGAGAGACAAGTGGTGGCAGGAGACTAGCGAGCGTATGACTGCTCCAGACCACCGCGGCGAACCTACTGACACGAATCTCAGCTCCCTCCTCCCTCTCTCACTCGCTACATACTGAATTATATGGGAAAGTCCCGAATTACATGCTTTTTGCACTCGCGTTGCACGGTTATTGCAAGAAAACTAGCCATCATAAAAGGATCGTTATGGTGTCATTCGAAAGCTCTGTTTATGCCCTTTCAGGGATAGGTACTTGTTTTACGTTCTGGGTCTTATTTAGGCATGAAAATGATCACGTAAACAGCCCTATTTTGGCTAAAAACACCCCGCTGGGCGGTACATATAAATAAACCGCATAGGCCGCTCGTAAGGTGTTAATCTGCGCTGGGTTAAAGGAAATATATTTAATTCTCTAAGATGCTCTTCATATGGTTTGTTCTTTAGGCTAGGTATCATTTTGGTAACTCTACATTGAACTCGTTCTAGCTTGTTTATGTCTTTTTGGTAATAAGGGCACCAGCATTGAACGCAGTATTCCAGAAGAGGGCGGACTAAGGAATTGTAAAGGGTTAGGATTACGTCTTGCTCAAATGCTCAAATGATCTGCCTATAAAGCCAATTATTTTGTTTGCCTTCTTAACAACTTCTGAACATTGTTGACTCGGTTTTTAGGTTACCTCGTATTGTTACTCCCAGATCGGTTTCTCTGTTTACATTCTTAAGCTGAGTGCCATTCATCGAATAGTTTGCTTTCTCATTTAGGTATCCGATATGTAGTACTTTACATTTATCCGCATTGAAACTCATTTGCCAAATTTGGGCCCAATGTGACAATTTATCTAGATTGTGTTGCATATCGTCAACTTGATCTTTTGAGAGTACGCTATTTGCAATTTTTGTATCGTCAGCAATTTTGAGATTGTACAGGTGAGACCCTCATCTATGTCGTTGATGTAAATTAGAAAGAGAATTGGTCCTAGTACCGATCCCTGGGGTACCCCGCTACTTACATTGGTCCATTTAGATGCCTTACCGTTTATGACTACTCTTTGCTTTCTGTCGCTGAGCCAATTTTCTATCCATTTCAACACACCGTCTTGTATTCCATGCGCTTTTAGTTTTAGCAGTAAAGTTTGTGGGGAACTTTGTCAAAGGCCTTTTGAAAATCAAGATATATAATATCTACAGCTTTACTCTCATCGTAGAGGTTGAGGATATCGTGGAAGAAGTCTAAGATGTTTGTTAAACAGGAACGTTTTTTACGAAAGCCGTGTTGAGTATCTTTATGTATGTTATTTTCCTCTAAGTGATTTACGAGTCTGTCTCTTATGACAGTGGTAGACTGCTAGCTATGATATCAAAAGCTAAAGGCGCAAACACAACATAATAATAACACATGTGGCGCGAAGATCCTGGGATACGTAGGCGCCTGTTACAATAGTACCCTAATTTACACACTTCCTGCAGACATACCAATGGGGCAGCTGTTGCTAGCTAATCTAAACTCTGTTCACTACAACGCAGGTGTATACAAATTAGCAAGGACTCACTAGAAGCGCTGGAACATCGAATGAAGTGGGAGCGACGGTGGCACCCCACTGGCTTGCATGGCCGCGGAAGGAGGAAGGGCGAAGATGGCCGCTAGGGGGCCTGGAGTCAGGGAAGCAAAACGCAAGAAATCCACATATGGAAAGTCATATGATAACAAATATTAAGTTAATTTTTATTGTTTATTTTTTACAGAGGTTTTTCTGTAGGGTACCCAATCATAATGACGATCCCATAAGGGAATTCAGCGTGCACTTATGAAGAGTACTCCATGATCCTTCCGCGGCGCGGTAGATTAAAAATGCTGACGCAGGATGTTGAATGGAGACTATTATACTAATAGGCAATATCGTCAATGATGGAGGTGCCACTATTAAATAAACATTTGAGGTGAAAAGTCTTAAAATCAATAATTAATAGAGTGAAACAGGGGGATCTGAAATATCTATGGGTAGCATCACAAAAAACGCTGAGTAGGTACCCAAGTTTGTTAAGGGAGATTTAGTATTATTTGTTTATTATTATATTATTTGTATTTTTTGTTAGCTTCCTCCCTAGACCTCCATCACGTTTAATAACACAAATAAGGACTTAGATTACAACAAAACTTCATGTTAAATCTGTGCATTTTTTGGTAGAAAAATGCCTCGGCCAAAAGCCGATTCCCCCTAAAATGCCGGTTCGCTATAGGAATTACAATCTACATCTAAATGATAGGAAAAGGAAACAAGGAAATGGAGCGAAAGGTCTTAGAATAGCCAAACCAATGAGGCGAACGTCTTGAAATATCAAACAAAATATGGTTAAGCAAGAGGGAGAAGGGGGTCCAGACAAAATACTCACTTAATTGAAATTTCTGAATCGATAAAATCCCAAACACAGAGTTGGGACCCAAGTTTATTAACCCCTTCAGTACCATGACGTATTATTCATCATATTCTGGTTACCGTTAGACGATTTTGTTTTGGTTTATAATTTACCACTAGGTCTGAAAAGGGTTAATACGATCTATCTATCTATCTATTGCCTGACGCCGTGATCCCCGAAGGGGTGGCCACGAACGAACCGCCCCCATGCACCTCTGTCCCCAGTCAGTCGACGCCCCTCCCCCCAACCAGCACCGCCTTCGTTCATGTAGTTCCTCACTCCATCCTTCCACCTCATATTCGGTCTACCTCTGCCCCTCTACCTCCCTCTCGTACACCCTCTTAGTCATTCTCTCGCTTTCCATACGTTCCATATGGCCGAACCATCTCAAGTTGTTCCTTTTCACACTTTCCAGCACATCTACCTCCACACCACACCTCCTTCGTACTTCCTCATTAGTCTGTCTATCCCTCCATGTAACTCCGCACGCACTCCTTAAGTAATTCATTTCCACTGCTCTCACTCTTGGTCTGAGTCTCTCAACCAACGTCCATGCTTCGCTTCCGTAAGTCAGTGTCGGGATTACCACACTGTCATGCAAGGACTTCTTCACTTCCATACTGACCACCCTATTTCTTGTTCCTGCTTTTAGCGTTCCTACAACCCTCTTCCCCTGTTGTACCCTCTCCCGCACCTCTTCATCCATAGTCCCATCTTTACTCAACACACTGCCCAGATACTTAAAAGAGTTGACGATCTCCATAGCCTGACCGTTCAGCTTCACCTCACACTCTGTGACTTCACCCCTTTCGAAGACCATAACCTTGCTCTTCCCCGTATTTACCTTCAAATTCCGTTTTTCGCACACTGTTCCAAACTCATTTAATACGATCCTCCCAATAAACCTTTTGAATAACTTTGGTCCTTCATAAACTGCATAAAATCTTGTAACTTTAGCCAGAATTAAAGGTAAAAACGTGTCATGGCGTTGAAGGGGTTATATCCCCTTTTAGTACGGTGCGGTTTTACCATTACATTCTGGCTAGTATTAGAATATTTTTCTTAGCTTAGGAACGATCTCTAGCTACATTGTAAATAACATCAGTAACATTAATGGTGGAAACCTACAAAAATAGCTGTAGAACACCGTAAATGAACAACAGATTTTTTTTAATTAACAGCAGAAGACCGTAAATTATCAGTAGATTTTTTTTAAATTAACAGCAGAACGTAAATTATCAGTTGACAAATGTAAATTAACAGCAAAAGAACGTTAATTAACAGTAAAACACCGTAAATTATCAATACAATAATGTAAATTAACAGAAAAACGGTA
The DNA here is from genome assembly GCA_032716605.1 of Paralithodes platypus. Taxonomy (NCBI): domain Eukaryota; kingdom Metazoa; phylum Arthropoda; class Malacostraca; order Decapoda; family Lithodidae; genus Paralithodes; species Paralithodes platypus. The sequence continues at coordinate 69,924,469 of CM064575.1, read as the reverse complement.
ATGAAAAGCATAAGAACGTTAATTAACAGTAGAGCACCGTAAATTATCAATACAGTAATGTAAATTTACAGAAGAACGTTAATTAACAGTAAAACACCGTAAATTAGCAATACAATAATGTAAATTAACAGCAGAAGAACGTTAATTAACAGTAGAACACCATATATTGACAATAGTTAAAACCGTATTCCAAATTTTTTTTTTTTTAGCAGTATTCTACCTCTAGTGTACGTCATTAAGGTGGGCTGTTTCTGGCCCCCACTTCTCCTTCATGTTTAGCCCTATTATATGTGAGATTGTAAGATTTGTTCCCCGTTAGCTTGGTATATTGAGACCTAGCACCCCATTTCTTTGTCAATGTTATGATTATTCGTGCCGTTTAGGTGTGGATTTTTTCCTGGCGAGCGATAGCATGCATGCAATTTAGGAGCAACCGGCCTTTGGACGGGTAATTGTTGTACCGAATAATGTATACTGTACATTTATCCCCAAAGGGGGTCTTGGGGGTGTTTTCTTAAGCTTGATGGAGGTCAACTATAATTCTAACAAATAATTATAATAATAAATAACACTGCCGATAGGTCTCTCAAGGATATACTATTATGCTCATTTTAATAACCTATAACATACTTATGATGTTTACAATGTGCAATGTTAAACGTGGTTATTACCTTGGTTCCTTGATTTGCATGTTTGTCCCACAAACACACACTCATCACTCTCAACTTTGGGGGAGACGCTTATTACAGACAGCTTTGCCTTTTGTCTCCTTCATACAAATAGACAAAACAAAATATATACTGCTTAAATATTTCTTTCTCACTTCTCTTACAGTGGCGCCCTCCAGCATCATCGTGGGCAGTGTTGGCGACAGCGGTGTTGGCGACAGTGGTGGTGGTGGTGTTGGCAGTAGTGGTGGTGTGGTGGTGGAGGGTGTGGCTAACAGACAGTTGGGTCTGCAGTGTGTGGTACGGGGAGCCAAACCACCATCCAATGTTGCCTGGTATAGGAACGGTAATAAACTACATACAGGTTAGATTATTAACATTATAATTATAATGGTGTTCCTCCTGTTGTTCTCAAAAACTGTGCTTCCGTGCTGACTCCCTGCCTAGGCAAACTCTTTCGTCTCTGTCTATCCTCTAACGTCTTCCCTTCATGCTGGAAGTGTGCTCACATTCAACCTGTCCCAAAGAAGGGTGACCGCTCTCAACCCTCCAACTATCGTCCAATTGCTCTTATGTCTTGTCTTTCTAAAGTTTTTGAACTTTCTTGCTTCCTTTCTTAAGCATTTCTCTTCTCACTGCTCTCAGATCGCCAGTATGGCTTCCTTAAGGGTCGCTCTACTGGTGATCTTCTTTCATATCTTACTAACTCTTGGTCATCCTCCTTTCGGGACTTCGGTGAGACTTTTTCTATTGCACTAGACATATCGAAAGCCTTCGATAGAGTCTGGCATAAATCTTTAATTTCTAAACTACCTCCTTCGGTTTCTATCCCTCCATCTGTGCCTTTGTCTCTAATTTCCTTTCCGGCCGTTCCATAGCTGCGGTTGGGACGGCCATTGTTCACTTCCTCACCCTATAAACTCTGGTGTTCCTCAGGGCTCTGTCCTATCTCCTATTCTCTTTCTAATTTTTATAAATGATCTCCTTAACTGTACCTTAATTCCCATCCATTCATACGCAGACGACTCAACCTTACACTACTCCATTAGTTTTTCTGAATGCCCCAGCCAGCAATCCCTCAACGACAAACGTAATGAAGCCATAGCACTCTTAAATTCTGATCTAAATACTATTTCCAATTGGGGCAGAGAAAACCTTGTTAACTTTAATGCTTCCAAACCCAATTTCTCCATCTATCTACCCGTCAGGATCTCCCAGCGGACTATCCCTTATTCTTCAACAATACAAAAATCAACCCTTCATCTTCTCTCATATTCTTGGTGTCTCTTTTTCTTCTGCTCTCATTTGGAAGGACCATATTAGCAGTTATGCTAAGGCAGCCTCCCAAAGCTGGGTGCTCAACCACATTAGGGGTTCTTTTCCCCTGCACAGCTTCTTGCTCTGTACAGGGGTAGTGCGCCCTTGTATTGAGTATTGTTCACATGTGTGGGGAGGTTCCTCTCACACCGCTCTCCTAGACAAAGTTGAAAGGAAGGCCTTTCGTATCATTAACTCCCGTCCACTCACCAACTCTCTGCAATCTCTCTCTCTCCGCCGCAATGTTGCATCTCTCTCGCTATTCTATCGCGACTATAATAATCAGTGTTCCTCAGAGCTATCCCAGTGCATACCACCTCCTTTACGTAGGGCACGTGGTACCCGTCTAGCAGCTCAATCCCACCCCTACTCTGTGCAACTCTCCAACCCAAGAGTACAAAGGAGTACAAAGGAAATCAAGCAACAACATATCTAGTGACCCTTCTAGGCTGCTTGTCCTCCAAAACACTGAGGATCAAGTGTCCAAACAGTGGTTTAGAGTGGGTAAGGGAACATTGGAAAGGGAACTACTGCCCTGCCACTAACGTGGCAGGACTAGGAAGTTAGTAGGGGACAGATTGGTTAGTAACTGAGGGTGGGATAAAATAAAGTTATTCATTTACAAACGCAGTCAGTCGCGGGTTTGATGCGAGATATTTGTCTAAGCGGAGTTTAAATGAATCAACGGTGCTGCAGTCTATAACGTCTCGGGGAAGCCCATTCCACAAGTTGACAACTCGATTGAAGAAGAAATTCTTAGATTCGTGTGAGTTAAAAGATTTACCAATAATTTTGCAACCGTTTCCCCGCGTGTAATTAGATTGGTCGATAGTGAAGTACTTACTACAGTTCATATTGTCGATGCCTTTGATGATTTTGAACACTTGAATTAAGTCACCTCTTAATCTGCGCTGGGTTAAAGGAAATAGATTTAATTCTCTAAGACGCTCTTCGCATGGTTTGTTCTTTAGGCTAGGTATCATTTTGGTAACTCTACGTTGAACTCGTTCTAGCTTGTTTATGTCTTTTTGGTAATAAGGGCACCAGCATTGAACGCAGTATTCCAGAAGAGGGCAGACTAAGGATTTGTAATGGGTTAGGATTACGTCTTTGGATTTATGCTCAAATGATCTGCCTATAAAGCCAATTATTTTGTTTGCCTTCTTAACAACTTCTGAACATTGTTGACTCGGTTTTAGGTTACTCGATATTGTTACTCCCAGATCGGTTTCTCTGTTTACATTCTTAAGCTGAGTGCCATTCATCGAATAGTTTGCTTTCTCATTTAGGTATCCGATATGTAGTACTTTACATTTATCCGCATTGAAACTCATTTGCCAAATTTGAGAGTACGCTATCTGCAATTTTGTTATCGTCAGCAAATTTTGAGATTGTACAGGTGAGACCCTCATCTATGTCGTTGATGTAAATTAGAAAGAGAATTGGTCCTAGTACCGATCCCTGGGGTACCCCGCTACTTACATTGGTCCATTTAGATGCCTTACCGTTTATGACTACTCTTTGCTTTCTGTCGCTGAGCCAATTTTCTATCCATTTCAACACACCGTCTTGTATTCCATGCGCTTTTTGTTTTAGCAGTAAACGTTTGTGGGGAACTTTGTCAAAGGCCTTTTGAAAATCAAGGTATATAATATCTACAGCTTTACTCTCATCGTAGAGGTTGAGGATATTGTGGAAGAAGTCTAAGAGGTTTGTTAAACAGGAACGTTTTTTACGAAAGCCGTGTTGAGTATCTTTAAGTATGTTATTTTCCTCTAAGTGATTTACGAGTCTGTCTCTTATGACCGTTTCTAGCATTTTACATACAACTGAGGTTAAGCTAATTTGACGATAGTTACTGGGTAGGGATTTGCTGCCTTTTTTTAATATCGGTGTTATGTTGGCTATCTTCCACTGATCAGGCATAGTTCCAGACTGCAAGGATTTATTGAATAGTAATGTCAGTGGTTTGGAGAGCTCATCCTTAGCTTCCTTTAGAACTCTAGGCGAGATTGTATCAGGTCCAGGCGTTTTATTTACCTTGAGTTTATCTAAACAATTCAATACTTCTCTCTCTGTAACGGTGATATTGCTTAGAACATCTGAATTATCAATCTGAATCGGCGATGGTGTAGGGATATCACTGAGGTCTTCTGTTGTAAAAACTGATGCAAAGAAGGTATTGAGGGCATTACTCATATGTACTTCGTCTTTGGTGTATTCTCCATTTTCATCGACTAACGGTCCAACAGTTGAAGTAACTACTTTTTTCTTTCTGATATAACTATAGAATTCTTTCGGGTTTGTTTTACTTTGATTCGCAATATGCAACTCTAGGGTCTTTTTACTTTGCTTAATTAACTTTTTGGCTTTGCGTCGTAGCTCTACAAATTTCACCCGTTCTTCGTCATTTTGTGAGGATTTTAATCTATCATTAGCAAATTTTTTAGCAAGCAGGCAGTTTGAAATATCTTTATTCCACCATTTGGGCCTATTATTATGGCCTGGACGCCGTATTTTCGATGGTATGCAGTCTTGCACTGCTTTTAGGTAAGTGGTTTCGAATAACTTCCAAGATGTATTTATGTCGTTATTGTTAATTAAAAAGCTCGAGTCAGTTTCTTTAAACATAGCTCTAAGTTTATGAAAGTTTGCTTTCTTGAAATTAGGGACTTTTTCGATGCTGCTATTTGGTTCGTTACTAGTAAAGTTTAAAGTGAAAGTTATCGTACGATGGTCGCTGTTACTGAATTCATCACCAACATTCAAATTCTCCCTTAATTCTTCTTTTGTTGCAAGTACAATGTCAAGAACGTTATTACCACGGGTCGGTGTTCGAACAAATTGATAAAGCGAACTCTCTTGTAAGTTCGTATACAAGTCATGTCCGGAGTGTGAAGTAAGAGTATCGCCCCACTTGGTCACAGGTAAATTAAAGTCGCCAAAAAATATGGTATCTTGTGAGTTACTTACATCTGCAATTTGTTCATAAATTTCTCGGTCAGTTTGCACTGATTGAGCTGGAGGTCTGTATATTAATGCAAGTATTAGTTTTGTACCTTTATTATTCTTTATTAGCACAAAAGATGTGTCGACGTTCACAATTTGAGGTTTTGACAAGAGGGTCGGGTTAAGACTTTCTTTGATATAAAATAAAACGCCACCTCCATTTTTATTTATTCGGCTTTTCTCAAACATTACATAACCGGGAAGTGAATACTCTGCTAAAAAGTCTCTATCTACTGTATTGAGCCAAGATTCTGTTATACCAATCACATCATAATTTTCAGTAAACACTAGTTCCTCTAAATCTGAAAATTTATTGCGTATGCTACGAGCGTTTGCATAGAAAACCTTTAAAGTTGCGGTTTTAGAACTCACAGAACGTTCTTTAATCAAATTTTTGGTTCTGATCGGATCTACATTTACATTCATGGCTGACATCGGTCCTCGGTCGTTATCCCTGGCGGTTTTGAATTTGGGTCGTGTTGGTGGAGCTTTATCCAAATTCGCGGTTCTTGACAGATTAGCATTTAATTCCTTCGCAGGTTGCCGCCCTCGCTGTCTTCGGTCCTCCTTCCTGGTTGTCCTGTGCTGAGTCGATTTCTTCTCCGAAAATCCTTCACCGCATCGTTGAGAAGACGCCCAAAACGTGCTGCTCCCACCTGGTTCAGATGAACTCAAATAGTCATCGTAGTAGAAATTGTCCCAGGTGTCGACGAATCCCACATTTTCCTTCCTGCAGAGGTTTGCTAGACAACGATTTGTGCTGGTGGCTATGTTGTAAAATCGGCTCTCTACACCAAACCGGGGGACGATTCCTGAGACGATGATCCTTGATGACTTCTCCTTAAACGACTTGATCAGCTGCTGGTACTTTAAAAGCAAATCTTCCGACCTGGTTCGCTGTACATCGTTGGATCCAACGTGGATGACGTACATTGTATTAGCAGGGGCCAGCTTAGATACTTCGTCAACTGCAGCAACTACATCGTCCACACCACCTCCAGGGATACAAAAACGCTTCCTGGTCTTAGGTGCTCTGGCGCAAAACTCTGTGAGCTGACCACGTATCATCGAGTCTCCCACGAGCCGGACTTCTTCTATTTCCGCTTCGTCATCTGAGTCTGCGAGTATCTGGAAGCGGTTTTGACACTCGGTAATCGGTATGGGTTTCCTGGTCTTGGGGCAAACGTTGTTCCTAACAACACGGAAGTTGTCTTGAGGGGGAAGAGAGTTACTATTTGTTTCTTGAGTATCGGAACCATCAGATGAAATGGCTACTCCAGGCGTTGAATTGTTGGCAGTTGACGTTGGGGCGTTGGTGGCTGCTGGAGTTGCGGTGACAATTGAAGTTTGTGGTACTCCAACGTTGAGTGTTACAAACTCTTGGAGTGATTCCAGCTTCATGGTGAGGACGTTGATCTTGTTGTAGGCTTCATCTAATTTCACTGTCAAATTCTCTTGTTGCTGGCAGAGACGGCAGACTTGAAGATCGACAGTAACAAACATGGACTCACCAAACCTACTGGCGCAGTTCGTACAAGTGCGAGGTATGGTAACAGTCAGTTTCTTCAGATCACTTCACTCACTTTAAAACACTTAACTCACTTTAAAACACTTCACTCACTTTAGAAACACTTTAGAAACACTTCAATCACTTCAACCGAAAACAATGTTGAAATACACAACAATAGGTTATCAGGGGTGATAGCCTAACCGAAAACAAAAAAATTTAGATACGCAGAATTAGGCTTCCAGGGGCGATAGCCTAACCAAAAGTTTTTAAAAAATTTAAATACGCACCAATAGGCTACCAGCGTTGAATAGCCTAACCGAAAATAATAAAATTGAAATACGCAGAAATAGGCTACCAGGTGTGATAACCTAACCTTAAACAAATATATATATATAACAGAATATGTAACTAAATATACAATTCACCAAATAGAGATTATATAAAAATAAAGTGTGACCGCACACAAGGGGTTAATATACTGTATCAACAGATGGCCCTGGTGTCACTGTAGCCTACTCTTTTTAGATAAAACAAAACAAAATGTATCAGTCAAAGGTTACTACAAGATCGTGCAAGCAAAACTAAAATTACAGATATATATAGCTACAGTAGAATACTAAATACAATATCTACTAGAGTTAATAAGAACAACAGATTGGCTGGCTATAGGCTAGGCTAGGTTTGGATTAGGTTAAAAGCTTGGCAGGTTGGGTTAGGCTAGGTTAGTTTGTACAAATACCACCCTTAGCTTAAAGTAAAATCACTCTGAGGAGAAAAAGTCAAGAATATATCTAGGGGGAAAAGATAAATGAATGCACTTAAATTTACTACAAAATTGGCTGGAATTTAATATGTATAATCCCCCAAAAAAGTTTGTTTACAAAATGGCGTCGGCGTTCGTTCCTGTAGGCAGGTTAGTTAGTACACAATATTGTTTATTAGCAAATTAATATGCAAAGCTTTACTTACATACAAGGCAGTTAAATTGATACTTACTACAGTAGGTAATGGGTAAATTTAGGGGCTACGATTTTATATCAACTAAGAAGAGAGCGTTTGTTTACAAACAAAACAAAACAACAGATGGCGCTAGTGGCGCCCTGTCCGAGCAGGAGTCTTGTGATAAACACAAAGTTTATCAGTCAATACACAGCGAAATATCGTGCAGTGTTACTTACTAAACTACAGGATGGTTAAACGTGCTCTTAACCACCTTTCATGCACAAGAATGAAGAGGATGAGTAGTTAATACTCAAATTATGATCGATATCGTGAGAGCGTTGACAGAGCGTCTGCAGCGTCTGGCGGTAGCGAGGTAGAATGAAACATTACTCTCAAACTTTCTTCTACTCAACAGCTGAGCTCTGGAACTCTCTCCCAGAATCAGTCTTTCCCTCTTCCTATGACTTAAATTGCTTCAAACTCCGTGTGTCCAGGCATTTTGGCTCGAACGTCCTTTGATTTTGGCCCTGTCACTATTTCAACTATGGGGGAGGCACTCGCTATAGGCAATTATGCCTTTTGCCTCCCTCAATCACATAGAAAAAAAACAAAAAAATACAGTATATATAATTGTGTGCTTTTATTTGATATGCCCTACGACTTGTGTATGAAATGGAGTTCTTTCTCCAAGTAGAATTTCCCTTATCTGTAATGTTAATAGGAAAATGTTAAGTAATTTTTAGCACACCGTGGTACAGTAGTTTGCGTTATAGTCAGACAGTTAATCGGTGGTTAATGACAAAGCTCAAAGTTCTGAAACAATTGGAAACTGTTCGAAACTAATGCATCAGTAGGCTCCTGACCTTTGACCAGTGAGGACGTACCCAGTGACCGCTCGTGACATACCTGTTTATCCCCTAGTGAGGTGAACATTCTTAGTGATGGCTTGTGCTGATGAGATTGTCACCTCTTCCCATGTTCTCCAGCTTTGTCTCGCTTTGCAAGAGAGGCTGGAGAATGTTGAGCTCGAGGTCCAATCTCTCAAGGATGAGAACTTAGCATTGAAGATGGCATTTGAGGAAAACAAAAATGCCACTGGTGTAGGAAACCCGGACTCTTCCTGGAAGGTGGCATCTTCAAGAGGAATGAAATTAACCTTCCAGAAGCAGTATGTGACTGTTAAAAACAAGTATAGCGCCCTGGATGACGAGTGTGATGGCAGTGAAGGGGGAAAGGAGGAAGGAGATGACCCGTCTTACAGCGGGGCAGTGAGAGGGGAGGGGAGGAAATCTGCAGCTACTTTGCTGCTTCTACTTCTGCTACAGGCCGGCAACAGAAAACAGCTAAGCCTATTTTAATTGTAGGGGATTCAATGGTTAAATACCTTGGCAGGGCTACTAACACACATGTTGGTAAAGTTGTCTGTCTGCCTGGTGCCGGAGTCGAGAGGGTGGCAGAAAAGCTAGATGGTGTCATGGAAGCGAGTGGAGAGGACCCCATCATCTTCCTCAACGCAGGGAGCAACGACATTTGGAAATGCAGGACTGAGGAGTTGCTCACCACGTACCAGGAAATGTTGGAGAGGATCAAGGAGAAGGGTGGAGTTCCTGTGGTACACAGTATCCTACCAAGAAGAGGGGTAAGGAAGGAATGGTCCTCCACGGCTATTGGTGTAAATAGCCGGCTGGAGAAGTATTGCAAGGCAAATACTATTCCATTCCTAGATAACTGGACCCTCTTTTATGGTAAGGATGAACTGTATGCCCAGGATGGAGTACATCTCTCTCGACTAGGAGTTTCGACCTTAGCCAGCTCACTCGACAAGTTTGTTGCGGGGTTTTGTTAATAAACCATAGGTGTGTAAGTAAAATAGAATCCCAGCCACATGAAATTGATAGTAATAACGAACATTCTGATAGCGTAGCTTTTCCGTCTAGGTCCAGTAGTTCAACAGGTAAAAATAAATTAGTTAAAAACAATAGAAAAATAGTTGCAAATACAAGTAATAGTTTGAGGGTTTATTATACAAATTGCAGGAGCTTATGTAACAAAATGAACGAACTTAGAGCACTGGTTAGCAAAGAAAATATAGACATAATAGCGCTAACTGAAACATGGATTAATACAGAAACCAGGCATTTTTTAGCAGAGTTTGATATACCGGGATATAGTTTGTTTAAATATGACCGAACAAGTAGGAGGGGCGGCGGTATAGCAGTGTTTGTCAGGAGTTCATGAAAAAGCTGTACTAAATCAGGTATTAGAGTAAATAATGAAATTGAAAGTGTTTGAGTAGAAGTTAACGAAGGTAGTGAGACATTAGTTATTGGAGTTATGTATAGACCGCCAAATATGAGTAGAAATGACGGAACATCATTATGGGAGGAAATTAAAATAGCATCAAGGTTTAGCAACGTGTGCATTATGGGGGATTTTAATTTCCCTAATATAGATTGGCAACAACAAATAGGCGACTCTGATTCAAAGGAGTTTATTGAGGTAGTACAAGATAGTTTTTTATCTCAATTCATAGATACGCCGACTAGAGGTGATAATATTCTCGATTTAGTTTTCAGTAACAATGAACATATGATAAATAGAGTAGAAATCGGGGACCACCTAGGAAATAGTGATCACAATTCTGTGTATTTTAATATACAATGGAAAGGTAATACCAGAGAGAATTCAACATTAATACCTGACTTCAGAAAAGCCAATTATGGTGGGTTAGCGGACCCTATGGTCAAAAAATTAAGTCGATCCAGGTGTCCAAATGAGTGTATCCTTTCTCAGGCACCTGTCATCTTAAGTCAGGAAGAGACGTCAAACTTGGTAGAAACATACGATAATTTTTTCAAGTCAGTATTCAATGCGCAAAATAAATATATGCCTATCCCTAAAAGAAAATTTAGATCAACACAGAACCAACCCAAATGGATGAATAAGAACATAAGAACATAAGAAAATGGGAGTCTGCAGAAAGCCGATTGGCCTAAGCAAGGCAGATCCCTGTCCCACACAACCCCCGTTCAATTACAAAGCCCAATTATAGGCTCAACACTCTAATACCCTGAGGATCATCTTACCAAAACGGTTAGAGGTTAACGCAGGATTATGGGGGTATGCAGAGTGCTGATTGGCCCAACCCGGCTGATCCCCCTTCACACCCAACCCTTCTCGTCCATATGCTTATCCAATTTTATCTTAAAGCTCCCTACCGTTTTAGACCCCACTATAGCACTTGGTAGTCCATTCCACCCATCTACAACTCTGTTACCAAACCAATATTTGCCTATATCTTTTCTGAAACGAAATTTATCTAATTTGAAACCATTGGTACGAGTTCTTTCGCTATCACTGAGCTTTAGTACATTTGTCATGTCCCCTTTGTTAATCCCACTAACCCACTTGAACACCTCTATCATATCCCCTCTAACTCTGCGTCTCTCTAACGAATATAAACCTAATTTCTTCAACCTTTCTTCATACGAAAGATTTCTAATATTATGGATCATTTTTGTCATTCTACGCTGTACTCTCTCCAATGAATCTATGTCCATTCTGTAATAAGGACACCAAAATTGGACAGCATAATCCATATGGGGTCTCACTAATGACAAGTAAAGTTTTAAGATAACATCAGCAGTTCTGTTACTCACACTCCTAGAGATGAACCCGATAATCCTGTTTGCCTTATTACGAACGCTTATACACTGTTTTCTAGGCTTCAAATCATTGCTAACAAACACACCTAGATCTTTCTCACAGTCTGAATTTTCTAATTCTAAATTAGCTAGTTTATATTTAACATTTGTATGCATCTTCCCTATCTTTAATACCTTGCATTTGTCAATGTTAAACTTCATCTGCCAATTTACTGACCATTCATGTAAGGTATCTAGATCCCTTTGGAGGCACTCTATATCACTATCTGAATCAATTGATCTCCCCATTTTAGTATCGTCTGCGAATTTACTTATCCTACTAGTTATACCTAAATCTAGGTCATTTATGTATATAAGAAACAACAGGGGACCTAATACCGATCCCTGGGGGACACCACTTTTGACTGCTCCCCACTCTGACTTGGTACCATTTATGCTGACCCTCTGTTTCCTACCAATTAGCCATGACCTAATCCATCCCAACAACGATCCTCCTATTCCATGTGCCTCAACCTTTCTCATCAATCTCTCATGAGGGACTCTGTCGAAAGCTTTACTGAAATCTAAATAAATAAATCATATGACTTGTCACTATCTACTGCTTCATATACCTCTGAGAAAAAGCTAAGCAAATTAGTAAGGCAAGAACGTCCCTGAGTGAATCCATGCTGAGAAGAATTTATTAAGTTAAATTTGTCTAAGTGGCTTCTAATTTTCCTAGCAATAATAGACTATTAGATCTTCTAGGAAAAAAGAGAGGAATATATAGAAAAATTAAAAAAGGCGAAATTCACCTACTTGCTTACTATCAGAATCTATCACGACAGGTAAAAAAGGATATTAGTAAAGGAAAAAAGAAATTATGAAATTAAGGTTGCCAATGACTCAAAAAATAATCCTAAAGCTTTTTACCAACTATATAAGTCCAAGGTTAGAGATGTAATTGGTCCCCTTAAAACTTCGATAGGAGATATGACAGAAAATTATTTAGAAATGTGCAGTACATTAAATAGTAAATTTCTTTCCGTTTTCACTAATGAAAATTTGGCACAGTTTCCAGAAGTCCGTAAGGTATACAGCGATAGTATAGAAAATAGGTTAAGTACGGTTACTATAAGTAGAAATGATGTGCTTAAGGAAATTGACAGACTGAAACCTCATAAATCGCCTGGTCCTGATGAGGTATATGCTAGAGTATTAAAAGAATGCAGAGATGAGTTAAGTTACCATTAACATTTCTATTTAACAAGTCATTAGAAACAGGTATAGTTCCAGAAGCTTGGAAGCTTGCAAATGTAGTTCCGATCTTCAAAAACGGTGATAAATCAATAGCATCCAATTACCGTCCCATTACTCTCACTTCAATCATAGGAAAGCTACTAGAGTCAATTATTGCTAGGAAAATGAGAAACCACTTAGAAACATTTAACTTAATAAATTCTTCTCAGCATGGATTCACTCAGGGACGGTCTTGCCTTACTAATTTGCTTAGTTTTTTCTCAGAGGTATATGAAGCAGTAGATAATGACAAGTCATATGATATTATATATTTAGATTTCAGTAAAGCTTTCGACAGAGTCCCTCATGAGAGATTGATAAGAAAGGTTGAGGCACATGGAATAGGTGGGGCGTTGTTAGGATGGATTAGGTCATGGCTAATTGGTAGGAAGCAGCGAGTCAGCATAAATGGTACCAAGTCAGAATGGGGAGCAGTCAAAAGTGGTGTCCCCCAGGGATCGGTATTAGGTCCCCTGTTGTTTCTTATATACATAAATGACCTAGATTTAGGTATAACTAGTAGGATAAGTAAATTCGCAGACGATACTAAAATAGGGAGATCAATTGATTCAGATAGCGATATAGAGTGCCTCTAAAGGGATCTAGATACCTTACATGAATGGTCAGTAAATTGGCAGATGAAGTTTAACATTGACAAATGCAAGGTATTAAATATAGGGAAGATGCAAACAAATGTTAAATATAAACTAGCTAATTTAGAATTAGAAAATTCAGACTGCGAGAAAGATCTAGGTGTGTTTGTTAGCAATGATTTGAAGCCTAGAAAACAGTGTATAAGCGCTCGTAATAAGGCAAACAGGATTCTCGGGTTCATCTCTAGGAGTGTGAGTAACAGAACTGCTGATGTTATCTTAAAACTTTACTTGTCATTAGTGAGACCCCATATGGATTATGCTGTCCAATTTTGGTGTCCTTATTATAGAATGGACATAGATTCATTGGAGAGAGTACAGCGTAGAATGACAAAAATTATCCATAATATTAGAAATCTTTCGTATGAAGAAAGGTTGAAGAAATTAGGTTTACATTCGTTAGAGAGACGCAGAGTTAGAGGGGATATGATAGAGGTGTTCAAGTGGGTTAGTGGGATTAACAAAGGGGACATGACAAATGTACTAAAGCTCAGTGATAGCGAAAGAACTCGTACCAATGGTTTCAAATTAGATAAATTTCGTTTCAGAAAAGATATAGGCAAATATTGGTTTGGTAACAGAGTTGTAGATGGGTGGAATGGACTACCAAGTGCTATAGTGGGATCTAAAACTGTAGGGAGCTTTAAGATAAAATTGGATAAGCATATGGACGAGAGGGGTTGGGTGTGAAGGGGGATCAGCCGGGTTGGGCCAATCAGCACTCTGCAGACCCCCATAATCCTGTGTTAATCCCTAACCGTTTTGGTAAGATGATCCTCAAGGTATTAGAGTGTGGAGGCTATAATTGGGCTTTGTAATTGAATTGGGGTTGTGTGGGACAGGGATCTGCCTTGCTTAGGCCAATCGGCTTTCTGAAGACTCCCATTTTCTTATGTTCTTATGTTTTATGTTCTTATAAAACATTACATCAGTACAGCAGTTTGTCACACAAAGGACAAAATAGTCGGACAAATGTCAATTCTAACGACATTGCCACAGGAATAATGTGTCAATGCAACAAATGTAACAACAACAAATACTATTACTTTGACAATTAAAGAAAATTTAATTCCATAGCAACAAACGAATCTGAAGCCTCGAATCTATGCCTTCCCTCCTGCACACTCTACATACCCCTCCCCTATGGCATGTTTACCTTGTAAGGCCTGTCTCTGCCTTCAGAACAGTGCCTCGTCGTCGTCGCAACGCCCGCATTTCGGAGGAGGATAAACTACGGATAATTGCAAAATACGAGGCAAACGAAGACTTCATCACCGCAGCTGATCTAGGCATTAAGAGGACAACAGCTTATGGCATCATTCGACAGTACCAAAACACGGGCCACGTGTATGACAACCGTCACCGTGCAGGTAACTATGGTGTACTGTGCACTTTGTGCAGTTAACCCTTTCAGGATCTTGACACCTCTTGACGGTTTCTTGTGGTTATCATTAGACGTTTGTATACAGTTTAGAAAGGATCTGAGGGACTTAAATGGTAAAAGGTATTACCATTCAACCCCTGACTTCCATATACCCTTCCAAATCTGACTATAATCGTCTACTAATAGGCCGAAGAAAACAATTATTATGTTCCTTCCAACAACTAACTATACTCCTAAAATCGATTAATGAAATTTTACAAACACATGTGGCAGTCCGTGGATTCGAACCCAGGATGCTCACACCGAAAAACAACACCTTATGCATCGCACCACGAAGACAGTTAAAGAATGGTGTATCGTATAAATACGATAGAATATGACTCTTTTGTGATCTCGTATATCTCTGTGACGTCACAATCTCTCCTACAGCACGACGTAGGACGAGTAGATCGTATATTATAAGATTGTAAATAAGTTAAGTTATAAAAGGCCTAATATGCTATTAAGCAATATTGCCATGGTCTTATGTAGTATATATGAATTTATCGTATATATTAATATAATTTATCGTATAGAGCAACCTAAATGCGGTACGATAATTTGGGCTCCTGGCGGTTTGCCAAGGCAGCAAGGTGTGCTTTTGAGGTACGCCAGAGCCTTCACGAACACCAACCAGTTAACATATAATTTTCCGCCCTCAGTTGATCGTGCTTTTGTGCCTCTAATCACAATACACATACAGCAATACACACAGCTACACCATCACGACGCTCTCATCGACATCATGACTGACTGATAGATAAGCATAAATTATAATAATCATGTCCATTCCCATGTAATAATTTATTCTTTCTTTAACTTGACTCGAGTCTTGGGACCGAAGTCTCGTTCCCCATTGTCCACCGCCATATTGGGTAAAACGTTCTCCCTTGCCTCATTGCCACGTGGAACTATTGGTGAGTTAATTCCTGGCTAATATTAACCCTTATAACCTTACCCTATATATACATTTATTATGTGAGACCTTTGGATATAAATTAGCTTGTTTCAGATTGAATTCAATTTAGATATAGAGTAGTTTTCATTTAGATTGATTTTATTTGATTCATTATAGCTTAGTAATATTTAACTTCCATTGATAGTTTACCACATTGGTGCCCAGACCCGGGAATTAGCTACCAGTAAGGGATTTTAAGGCAATGAACAAGGGGACATATAACAGGATGCAGGAACAACTCTATGATAAACTGGCAAGGCTAGCCAAGCGATGGTTAGAGCCGGAATGCAGGGTCACATCGTTGTGCCTGCCTAAGTCCTGCATCCCACCCATCATCTTTCCCCAATAATTTTCTTTTCCGTTTCAGACTTCCTGTTACATATGACCTGACCTAACATTTTTTTTCTTGTTCAATATGATCCATTAGTAGGTATTGCTATTTACTATTTGTTCTCCATAACATAGAAATCCGCCGGTTGGCGTCTCTTAGTTAGATTATTATTTGGCCGTTGTTTTTGTAACGTAACATTTAGATACATAGCCTATAGGCTCACATGCAAAATGGATAAAAACGATAAAGAGACACCGTCTAGTGGGGTGCTGATCAAAGCCCCTAAAAATCAAAGGGCGGGACTTCGGGAAGTATTAAATAGGCTAATTGTGGACGTAAACACTTTCATCACTACTGCTGAACTAGAGGAATTGGAGGCTAGATTAGAAAACGTCCAGGTTACCCACGGTCGTATTACGGCTCTGAGTGAGGTGATTGTGGCTGACATGACAGAGGAGGAAGAGATAGTTACAGAGTGTGATAATCGCGCCCTCTATGACGAACCTGTCTTTAGAGCGAAGTACCTATTACAGCGTGCTGTCGCAAGTAAGAAGGGAGGCGATAATGAGGCCCATAGAAGGGCTGACCCAAAACATACTGTACACCTCCCAAAGCTCAATCTTCCTACATTTGGGGGCAAGTTAACCGAGTGGTTAGCTTTCTGGGACGTATTTCGATCTACGGTTCATGAATCCTCTTTGGATAATGTCCGCAAGTTTCACTATCTGAAAGGACAAATGGAAGGAGAGGCCTTACATTTAATAGAGGGTTTTGCAGTAGTGGGTGGTAGTTATCTTGAAGCGGTACACTTATTAGAGTCCACATACGTGGATAGAGAGCAGTTGAAGATGGCCCATGTCGTTGCGTTGTTGGGGCTCGCAGAACCACAGTATAAGGTTGATGAGTTGACAAACTTCAGGGCAAATATGGAGTGCCATACTCGATCGCTAGACACCTTAGGGCTTACCACGCAGGAAATGATAGTCATTATCTTGCGTCAGAAGCTTCCTATGGCAATACTTGATAAGGTAAGATCATTTGTGCTCGGGGAATTCAAAACTCAGTTCAGTAAGGAGATCAATAATCTACAGTTGAACAAATGGAGAATGTATGTGTCGGGAAGGAGTGAGAATGTGGAGAAGAGGGGAACAGTAAGCATGACAGTGGGGACTAAAGTAAAGAAAGAGGGTGCGTATAAGAAACCTGCTCAGATTCTATGTAAGCTATGTAACAACAAACATAAATGGAGTTTCTGCGTAAAATACCCGACAAATGAGACAAAGGTAGCACAGGCGAAAAGATTGAAGCTATGTGTAGGTTGTCTAAGTGGGGAACATGGTAAGCAGGGACAATGTACTGCTACATACTTAAGGCCCTGTCGGCACTGCAAAGGACATCATTTTGATAAGTTGTGTCCTACAGCAGATAAAGTCAAAGACGTCAAAAATGAGGGTACTACAACTGTGGCACTAGGTAGCACGCAAGACACCACTATATTACCCACAATACAGATTCCCATGGAAGGTAATGACAGTAACAAAGTTTGTCGGGTACTTCTAGATCAAGGGTCTCAACGTTCCTTTATGAAGAGGTCCGTACTAGTGGGACTGAAGCACCGAATCGTAGGGGCTGAGACTCTTCGATTACAGGGCTTCACAGGGGTTACTGATAAACAAGACTACGAGATAGCGGAGATTTCATATTTCTATCGTAAAAACCGGTACTTTATGACTTGTATCGTAGTAGACACCCTACCAGAATATGTATCTGTGGGTGTGAAGAAGGTGGAACACGCATTACGTAGCAAAGGGGTTAACTTGTCAGATCCCATGGGAAATCAGAGTGAGGTGCATGTTCTACTTGGTGTGGATCATTATTATGAAGTAGTATACCCTGGATTTAAAAAGATGTGTGGTGTAATTTTAATCCCCACTAAATTTGGATACTGCATGAGTGGAAAGGTGCATACTACACAGTCAAAGGTCCTGGTCGACACGGTCTCGATATATAGAGTCAATGTAACCGCGGAAGAGGAGTTGGGAAGGGAGGATTCCCAACCTAGTGACCCTAAGATGGCTGCCGAGTTCGACCTGGAACGACTGTGGAGATTGGATCACATAGGCATTAATCCTATGGAGACTGATTATGACTCGGAAGTTGCGCTACAAAGGTTTGACGAGTCTGTGTGCTACTGTGCCTCAGACAAGCAATATAAAGTTAGTTTACCCTGGAAGAACAGTGAGATAAGCCTGCCTACCAACTATGGTTTGGCATTAGGTCGCTTGCGCGCATTGCAGCGGAAATTGTCTAACGAACGGAGCACGCGCCAGGCGTATGACGATGTATTTCGGAGTTATGAAGATAGGGGCTTTATTGAGAGAGTCGATGTCGTGGAACCGTTTAAGAAGGGTAGGGTTCACTATCTGGCCCATCATGGGGTAAGGAAAGACAGCGTCACCACACCAATACGGGTGGTGTATGACTGTTCTGCCCACCAAGGACAACAACCCAGTCTAAATGACTGCCTGTTGACAGGTCCGTCCATGGTGTCGGACCTGTCCCAACATCTATTGCGGTTTAGGCTGGGGAAGTACGCCTATACCAGTGACATCGAGAAAGCATTCTTGATGGTCAAGCTAAAGGAGGAAGATAGAGATGTTACCCGCTTTCTTTGGTTCGGCGACATTAGCGACTCTGGAAGTCCCATCATAATATACCGTTTTCGGGTTGTACTCTTTGGGGCCACTTGCTCGCAGTTTTTGTTAAATGCCACAATCAGAAAACATCTAGCTGACACTCATGAGGACACAAGTAAACTATCTCGCGGATTATACATTGACAATTTGCAGGGTACTAGCGATAGTCAAGATGATTTGTATGTATACTGGCAAGCACGCAGATTGTTTGCGGATGCACATCTATTTCTCCGCGAGTGGGTTACTAATACTGAAGATCTTCAGAGTTTAATACAAGTGGATGGTACGGCATCTCTTAACCAGGAAAAGTCCAGAAATTTGGGGATGATCTGGCAACCTAAACATGACATACTAACTTTTCAAACAAGGTCTTTTGCTCAGCAGACAGGAGTGCACACAAAAAGAAGTCTGTTGAGCAAAGTTGCGCAATTTTTTGATCCTTTGGGTCTAGCATTACCTGTTACCATAAGAGCTAGGATTCTAATGCAGGAAGTTTGGAGACGTAAGATAGGATGGGATGACAGTTTGCCCGAGGACCTGAATGACCAAGGGACATTGTTGTTGAATGAATATGCCATCCTATGTACTAAACCTATACCTCGTAAAGTGGCGGCGTTCGGTGACGTTACGTTACACACGTTTTGCGATGCTAGCGCCACGGCATACGGGGTAGCCATATATGTTGTTACTTCATTTGGGGCACATTTAGTTACAGCCCGGGCCAAGGTAGCCCCGGTTAAAAAGGTAACTATCCCTAAAATGGAATTGACTGCCATGCTGCTATTAGCACGTCTGGTGCAACATGTACGCGCAGCATACGAGAGCGAATTAAATATTGAAATCGTTCATGTATGGTGCGATAGTCAGGTCGCACTCAACTGGATACATAGCAAGAAGTCTCTGCCAGTTTATGTGCGGAATAGGGTAGATGAGATTAGAGCCCTTTTGCCAGACGTTGCTTATCATTATGTAAATACAAAGGAAAACCCTAGTGATCTCATAACTAGGGGTATAACGGCTAGCCAGTTAATGAAGTCCGAATTGTGGTGGCATGGTCCAAAGTGGCTGCTCCATGAAAGTGAATGGACGATATGGCATGCTGTTGGTGAGGGACTTCTGCCACTGGAAACAGTGGCAGTTACAGCCCAACCAAATGAGCCACCGGGTCCTATCATGAAGTGGGCAAGATTCGGTGACTATAATAAACTAGTCAGAGTTGTAGCTTGGGTGTTGCGATATGTATCCAATCTCAAGCTTAAAGTAACGGGCCAACTCTGCAACAGGGGTCACAACATTGATGCTCGTGAATTTAAAGCAGCTGAAGTAACTTTGATCAAATGGGTTCAAATAGAAACCTTTTCCAATGAATTAGAATCCTTGAAAGGCTCGAATAAGACATTAATGCCTAATATAGTGCGTCAACTAAGGTTGCACCTAGACAACGGCCTCATCAGGTGTGAGGGTCGCCTGAAGTGGTCGGGTGTACCAGACGGCACAAACCGACCTATACTTATGCCAACAAGACATCACGTTACTGATCTATTGATCATACGTGCACATAGGGAAGTAAAACACTACGGGGTATGTCATATTATATCAAATTTACGTATCAAATGGTGGATACCCAGAGTTCGACAAGTAGCTCGACGCGTAGTGAGAAAGTGTGTAATATGCCAGAGACTAAAGGGTAAACCATATGCAACTGGACCAGCTCCACCCCTACCTGAATGCCGTGTAAAGCACGTAGAACCTTTCCAAGCGGTAGGATTAGATTACACAGGGGCATTGAAGACGAGGGAGCATGAGAAGGTTTATATATTATTGTTTACCTGTACGACGTCTCGAGCGGTACACCTAGAACTATGTGATAATATGTCTAGCGAAGAATTTATGCTGGCGTTCAGACGGTTTTGTGCCCGTCGTTCATTCCCTCAACTCATTCTTAGCGACAATGCTCCCACTTATGTCCAAGCATCAAAATATCTAAAGGATATGAGTAGTGATCCTACTATCATCACTTTTTGGGAGAGAAGAAGTGCGAATGGAGGTTCATTCCAGTTAAGGCACCTTGGTTTGGTGGCATGTGGGAACGATGTGTCGGCATAGTAAAGTCAGGACTAAGAGCGGTTGTAGGACGTGCTCTATTAAAGAAGAGTGAGTTGACGACAGTCCTCACAGAGATAGAGGCAGTCGTGAATGATCGCCCGCTTACATACGTGTACACCGACCTGCAAGAACCACTACCATTAACGCCAGCTCACTTGCTATATGGAAAACCATTGACTGCGTTTCCGTCTGATTTCCAATCCATAGTAGAGTTAGAGGATCCCTCGTTGTACTCTGAGGTAGCGGTGTCTAAGAGATACCAGTATATATCCAGGATAATCGAGGATTTTAGGAAACGGTGGATTAGTGAATATCTGCTAGCATTGAGGGAAAGGAGTGTTACTCCCTCTGGTAGACCAACGGCACCTACAGTTGGCGAAGTTGTTTTAATTAACCCTTATTTAGCGGCGAGCAACATAAGTCGAGTTAAATAAAGCTGGACTATGTGGCGGCGCTCGACATAGGTCGAGTGGCAATTTCAGCACGTAATGTGGCTGAGAGAGAGAGACAAGTGGTGGCAGGAGACTAGCGAGCGTATGACTGCTCCAGACCACCGCGGCGAACCTACTGACACAAATCTCAGCTCCCTCCTCCCTCTCTCACTCGCTACATACTCAATTATGTACTGAAAGTACCGAATTACCTGCTTTTTGCACTCGCGTTGCACGGTTATTGCAAGAAAACTATCCATCATACAGGGATCGTTATGGTGTCATTCGAAAGCTCTGTTTATGCCCTTTCAGGGATAGGTACTTGTTTTACGTTCTGGGTCTTATTTAGGCATGAAAATGATCACGTAAACAGCCCTATTTTGGCTAAAAACACCCCGCTGTGCGGTACACATAAATAAACCGCATAGGCCGCTCGTAAGGTGTTAAAGAAGATAGTCCTCGTTTATACTGGAAATTAGGCCGCGTGTTAGAGGTATACAAGGGGGCAGACTCTGTAGAGCGGGTGGCGCTATTGAAGACAGCCACTGGAACTACTGTTCGGCCTATCGCACGTTTGTACGCTTTGGAGCTCGATTCCGCATTGCAATCTGAGGCTCCACCTGTTATTGCTGGGTCCGAGGATTCTCAAAGGAACGACTCACCTCATACTGATGGTGATCATTCTCGGACCGGGACGCGTCCCAGACGCGCTGCTGCTGGCGCTGTCGACTTGTGGCGTCAGAAGATAGCCTCTGGGCAACTTCAGGTTTAAGGTGGGGTTCAGGTCTTTTTTGTGGGGGAAGTGTATCGTATAAATACGATAGAATATGACTCTTTTGTGATCTCGTATGTCTCTGTGACGTCACGATCTCTCCTACAGCACGACGTAGGACGAGTAGATCGTATATTATAAGATTGTAAATAAGTTAAGTTATAAAAGGCCTAATATGCTATTAACCCGGCAAGCGCGATAGGCCTCACGGAAGGCTTCCTATAGGGAACGCGATAGGCCTCACGGAAGCAGGACCATAAAAAAAGCCTTCCATAAAAAAAAGGGCCTATCAAAACAAAGGAATTTGTCTCTAGGTGAGATAATTCCCCTCCAGTACTCATCCATGTAAATCTCACCCACCCCTCTCCCCTCCTTCCCCACCTTATTCCCCCCTCCCTCTCCTCCTCAATTATCACCTATTTTTCCTCTTATCATCATTTATCGGTTATTTTTCTCTCCCGCGATAATGTAGCACAAGTGGGTTGCATAAAGATCGTTATGCAACACCCAGACACCGGCACACACCGCCCCGCTCTCCTCAGTTGACTCCAGACAGCGAGAGGGGAAGGCTGCCTGTCTCTCTCTCTCGCCTGAGATTATGACCGGGTGGCCAATATCTTCGTTTTTCACCACCCAAATGCTTTTCCCACTTATTTTAGCACTCTTGAAGGTTCATATATACATCATATATGTAAAATAAAAGCATACCGAAAACAAATAATGGTTTATATTGTAAATATAACGAATTCTGTCAGAATCCAGGGCTAGAAATGCACAAATAACTACCCTAGCACCTACATCTATATCGCGCTTGTCAGGTTAAGCAATATTGCCATGGTCTTATGTAGTATATATGAATTTATCGTATATATTAATATAATTTATCGTATAGAGCAACCTAAATGCGGTACGATAATTTGGGCTCCTGGCGGTTTGCCAAGGCAGCAAGGTGTGCTTTTGAGGTACGCCAGAGCCTTCACGAACACCAACCAGTTAACATATAATTTTCCGCCCTCAGTTGATCGTGCTTTTGTGCCTCTAATCACAATACACATACAGCAATACACACAGCTACACCATCACGACGCTCTCATCGACATCATGACTGACTGATAGATAAGCATAAATTATAATAATCATGTCCATTCCCATGTAATCATTTATTCTTTCTTTAACTTGACTCGAGTCTTGGGACCGAAGTCTCGTTCCCCATTGTCCACCGCCATATTGGGTAAAACGTTCTCCCTTGCCTCATTGCCATGTGGAACTATTGGTGAGTTAATTCCTGGCTAATATTAACCCTTATAACCTTACCCTATATATACATTTATTATGTGAGACCTTTGGATATAAATTAGCTTGTTTCAGATTGAATTCAATTTAGATATAGAGTAGTTTTCATTTAGATTGATTTTATTTGATTCATTATAGCTTAGTAATATTTAACTTCCATTGATAGTTTACCACATGGTGGACACTGCCTACGATTTATTATGCAACTTCGAATCCTGCATATCAATCTAAGCATGTACACACATCCCAACTGCAACTCACGTAGGCTATGCATATGTGAATGGAAAGAGCAATTAATGGGGCCTTAACCACTAGGGAAGTCCTCTCGATAAATTACCCCTGAACCAATATCAATTATTATGTTCCTTCCAACAACCAACTATACTCCTAAAATCGATTAATGAAATTTTACAAACACATGTGGCAGTCCGTGGATTCGAACCCAGGATGCTCACACCGAAAATCAACACCTTATGCATCGCACCACGAAGACAGTTAAAGAATGGTGGCCACTGCCTACGATTTATTATGCAACTTCGAATCCTGCATATCAATCTAAGCATGTACACACATCCCAACTGCAACTCACGTAGGCTATGCATATGTGAATGGAAAGAGCAATTAATGGGGCCTTAACCACTAGGGAAGTCCTCTCGATAAATTACCCCTGAACCAATATCAATCATTATGTTCCTTCCAACAACCAACTACTGTATACTCCTAAAATCGATTAATGAAATTTTACAAACACATGTGGCAGTCCGTGGATTCGAACCCAGGATGCTCACACCGAAAATCAACACCTTATGCATCGCACCACGAAGACAGTTAAAGAATGGTGGACACTGCCTACGATTTATTATGCAACTTCGAATCCTGCATATCAATCTAAGCATGTACACACATCCCAACTGCAACTCACGTAGGCTATGCATATGTGAATGGAAACAGCAATTAATGGGGCCTTAACCACTAGGGAAGTCCTCTCGATAAATTACCCTTGAACCAATATCAATTATTATGTTCCTTCCAACAACCAACTATACTCCTAAAATCGATTAATGAAATGTTACAAACACATGTGGCAGTCCGTGGATTCGAACCCAGGATGCTCACACCGAAAATCAACACCTTATGCATCGCACCACGAAGACAGTTAAAGAATGGTGGACACTGCCTACGATTTATTATGCAACTTCGAATCCTGCATATCAATCTAAGCATGTACACACATCCCAACTGCAACTCACGTAGGCTATGCATATGTGAATGGAAAGAGCAATTAATGGGGCCTTAACCACTAGGAAGTCCTCTCGATAAATTACCCCTGAACCAATATCAATTATTATGTTCCTTCCAACAACCAACTATACTCCTAAAATCGATTAATGAAATTTACAAACACATGTGGCAGTCCGTGGATTCGAACCCAGGATGCTCACACCGAAAATCAACACCTTATGCATCGCACCACGAAGACAGTTAAAGAATGGTGGACACTGCCTACGATTTATTATGCAACTTCGAATCCTGCATATCAATCTAAGCATGTACACACATCCCAACTGCAACTCACGTAGGCTATGCATATGTGAATGGAAAGAGCAATTAATGGGGCCTTAACCACTAGGGAAGTCCTCTCGATAAATTACCCTTGAACCAATATCAATTATTATGTTCCTTCCAACATCCAACTATACTCCTAAAATCGATTAATGAAATTTTACAAACACATGTGGCAGTCCGTGGATTCGAACCCAGGATGCTCACACCGAAAATCAACACCTTATGCATCGCACCACGAAGACAGTTAAAGAATGGTGGACACTGCCTACGATATATTATGCAACTTCGAATCCTGCATATCAATCTAAGCATGTACACACATCCCAACTGCAACTCACGTAGGCTATGCATATGTGAATGGAAAGAGCAATTAATGGGGCCTTATCCACTAGGGAAGTCCTCTCGATAAATTATCCCTGAACCAATATTAATTATTATGTTCCTTCCAACAACCAACTATACTCCTAAAATCGATTAATTACATTTTACAAACACATGTGGCAGTCCGTGGATTCGAACCCAGGATGCTCACACCGAAAATCAACACCTTATGCATCGCACCACGAAGACAGTTAAAGAATGGTGGACACTGCCTACGTTTTATTATGCAACTTCGAATCCTGCATATCAATCTAAGCATGTACACACATCCCAACTGCAACTCACGTAGGCTATGCATATGTGAATGGAAAGAGCAATTAATGGGGCCTTAACCACTAGGGAAGTCCTCTCGATAAATTACCCCTGAACCAATATCAATTATTATGTTCCTTCCAACAACCAACTATACTCCTAAAATCGATTAATGAAATTTTACAAACACATGTGGCAGTCCGTGGATTCGAACCCAGGATGCTCACACCGAAAATCAACACCTTATGCATCGCACCACGAAGACAGTTACAGAATGGTGGACACTGCCTACGATTTATTATGCAACTTCGAATCCTGCATATTAATCTAAGCATGTACACACATCCCAACTGCAAATCACGTAGGCTATGCATATGTGAATGGAAAGAGCAATTAATGGGGCCTTAACCACTAGGGAAGTTCTCTCGATAAATTATCCCTGAACCAATATCAATTATTATGTTCCTTCCAACAACCAACTATACTCCTAAAAACGTTTAATGAAATTTTACAAACACATGTGGCAGTCCGTGGATTCGAACCCAGGATGCTCACACCGAAAATCAACACCTTATGCATCGCACCACGAAGACAGTTAAATGGTGGTGGACACTGCCTACGATTTATTATGCAACTTCGAATCCTGCATATCAATCTAAGCATGTACACACATCCCAACTGCAACTCACGTAGGCTATGCATATATGAATGGAAAGAGCAATTAATGGGGCCTTAACCACTAGGGAAGTCCTCTCGATAAATTACCCCTGAACCAATATCAATTATTATGTTCCTTCCAACAACCAACTATACTCCTAAAATCGATTAATGAAATTTTACAAACACATGTGGCAGTCCGTGGATTGGAACCCAGGATGCTCACACCGAAAATCAACACCTTATGCATCGCACCACGAAGACAGTTAAAGAATGGTGGACACTGCCTACGATTTATTATGCAACTTCGAATCCTGCATATCAATCTAAGCATGTACACACATCCCAACTGCAACTCACGTAGGCTATGCATATGTGAATGGAAAGAGCAATTAATGGGGCCTTAACCACTAGGGAAGTCCTCTCGATAAATTACCCCTGAACCAATATCAATTATTATGTTCCTTCCAACAACCAACTCTACTCCTAAAATCGATTAATGAAATTTTACAAACACATGTGGCAGTCCGTGGATTCGAACCCAGGATGCTCACACCGAAAAACAACACCTTATGCATCGCACCACGAAGACAGTTAAAGAATGGTGGCCACTGCCTACGATTTATTATGCAACTTCGAATCCTGCATATCAATCGAAGCATGTACACACATCCCAACTGCAACTCACGTAGGCTATGCATATGTGAATGGAAAGAGCAATTAATGGGGCCTTAACCACTAGGGAAGTCCTCTCGATAAATTACCCCTGAACCAATATCAATTATTATGTTCCTTCCAACAACCAACTCTACTCCTAAAATCGATTAATGAAATTTTACAAACACATGTGGCAGTCCGTGGATTCGAACCCAGGATGCTCACACCGAAAATCAACACCTTATGCATCGCACCACGAAGACAGTTAAAGAATGGTGGCCACTGCCTATGATTTATTATGCAACTTCGAATCCTGCATATCAATCGAAGCATGTACACACATCCCAACTGCAACTCACGTAGGCTATGCATATGTGAATGGAAAGAGCAATTAATGGGGCCTTAACCACTAGGGAAGTCCTCTCGATAAATTACCCCTGAACCAATATCAACGAAGGGCGTCCTAGGATCGTGAAAGGGTTAAATTGTAGGCTATATAATCTACAGTATCAGAGTACCCAGCCAGAAAAGTGGCTAGAAATGGGCGGTGTGGTGCGGAGTGGTGTGAATGGCGTGATGTTATGTGTTGATGTGGAATGTTACGATGTGCTGTGGCGTTACAAGGTTGGGCGTGGTTTGTGAGGTGACATGGGTTCCGTGGCATGGTGCGATATAGCTGTGTGAGGTGTTGTGCAGTACAGTCGTTGAAATTCCCCTTTCCCCGGCCAAAGCTGTTAGGAACACTGGACAGGTTAGACACCTCCCCTCCCTCTTCCGTCCTTATATGCCTGTAGGATACTCCCACATTTTAAGAGCATGGTGCTATAATAGGAGGAAGGGGAGGGGAGGAGTCTCCCCTGTTGCAGTGGTACTAACTAGGAAAGGGAAGGCAATGGATTCCGAGACTGTACCCGATGTGTGGAATGTGAATTAATATGTTGCGTTTAAGATATTGTACGCTACTTTACATTTAAGGTCCACTTACTTACTCTGTATACATTTCCTTGCAGGTAGACAGCACAAACTTGATGACGAGTCGCTGGACTTCCTGGTGTTGATGATTGAGGCTGTTCCGACAATCACCATAAAGGAGTTAAATGAAACACTGCGGAATACCTGGCCAGGAAAGCAGCCGGTATGCGATAACACAGTTGCAAGAGCATTGGATGGTGCCTTAATAACTCTAAAGAAATGTGACAACGTTCCCCAGGACAGAAATTCACCTGCAAATAAGGATGCTGGAGTGGAATATGCACATTATATGTATGAGACAGGACTTCAAAAGCACCGTGTCAATGTGGATGAGACTTTTTACAATATGTACACAAAGCGCACGTATGGTCGTGCGGCACGAGGTGAGCGTGTCGTGCGAACCGTTGGGGGACAGCGAGGTGGAAACATAACGCTGATAGCCGCTATCTCTGATGCTGTGGGATTACTCTACCACGAAATACATGTCCGGAGTGTTACCCAGGAGATCTTTAACAATTTTCTAACTAACCTTGAGGTTATTCTTGAAGGCGAAGACGCTGTTGTCGTCATGGATAACGCTCCATGCCATCGTCGTGCTGCACAGTCCATGACGAACCATGTAGTAAAGTATCTCCCACCATATTCACCTTTTCTTAACCCCATAGAGAACTGCTTTGGGGTCCTCAAAGCTACCCTGAAGCATCACCTCAATAACATTGCAGGAGGTTGTGATGCTGCTGCAGCCAGGAGAGTGGGCCAGACTCTCAGGGCTTACCGCAAGGAAAAACTACGTGGGGCAATGGAGGAGGCTTTAGTTGTGATAACACCACAACTAACGCAAGCAAATTATGTGCATAGTAACAGTTATCTGATGAAATGCCTACACAAGGAAGATGTATTGGATTAATGGTATCCAGCATAGACTGCACTGCTACTGTAATGAGACGTGCATGTAATATTTTGGTACAAAACTTATCAATTTAACTATTTTGTTCTTTGCACTTAACACTGCATACAAGTGTATGCAAGTACTTTTAAATAGATTGATATCTTACGTTACAAACATTAAACGGTTTGAAAAGACTGTACTGCTACTAATGAGACGTGCACGTAATACTTGGTATAAAACTGATCAATTTAACTATTTTTTCTTTGCATTTAACACTGCATACAAGTGTATGCTAGTAATTCTAAATAGTGAGGGAAATCGGTACTAAATAGGAGAAGAATTGCTCACAAGGTGATACAAGCATAAAACTTTCCACAATAGTTCACAAAGACCTATTTTACAATTTCAGGGCAGGAGCCACCGAGATTTCAGTGTTGCATAGCAACGGTTGCTAGGCAAATCTTTTCCTTAGCAACCGGCAGCAACAATGCAGTTTCTGGAAAACTGTGAGGTGCTATGGTTTTTTCTCAACTCCTTGTTCTAAAAAACATGTAGCATTACATTTGGAGATCATATACAAGAATTATGTGGCATAAAATCCAATTTAGGGCAAGTCAGGCTATACAAATGCCACTCCTAAAGCTTCAGACACTGTTGTCACAGTCACTTTTGCATTTGCAGTAGGCTGTGCATTTTAGATGCGCATCAACACATTTGCAGTCTGTGCATCCTCCTCGGCAAGAACACTTCAGTAGTTCTGGGCAGGTTGCACTGGCTTCGGGCAAGTTAGACCACAGAGGCCTCCACTTTTCTGGGCAAGTCCATCCCCACTCACTTGGAGAGGGCAACTGTCGTTCTGGCACCGTGGTGCAGCCCCAGTGGTGCCCACTGTGACGCCTCCCGGCGTTAACAGAATGGTTGCGTGTGGCATTGCAGCTCGCTAGCGCTCGCCAGGATGGGCTACAGTTGTCCTAGAATGATCTGCTTTATGTTATTAGTGTCGTGTTGCCACAGACAGTCTAGAAATGGTCTTTGTTTTGGTCTGTGACCGCGCATTATATTTTATATTCGCTATAATATAAATGTTGCTTGTGTGGGAGGCGAGCGAGAGAGGGTGAGGGGGTACACCTGGCAGCGGGGTGAGCTATCACGCGGCTCGCTTGGGCGCTGACGGCGTTGGCGGCCGGGTGGTCAACTAGTCCCTGCCCATCGCGGCCTCGTGTTTTTTACCAGCTCAGAGCTTGCCTGACACGCGTATCGTCTACATCCTTTACAATTCTGTCCCCCATACTCGCCACTTTGCATACTATTTCTCTCTCTCGACTTCTCCTTTCTCATTCTCTAATCTTTATTAAACTCAACATCCCTTCTGGTTTCAGCATAGACGTTCACCGTCGGCCAGTCATATTGTACGCGAAGCTCTCAGATATTTCTATGTATGAGGTTTGGAGAGACGGACTTTTCCGTGTGTGTCCTCTCTCGGGAAGGTTGTAGACCGGTATATGTCTCCCTGGCAAGGTGTTGAGTGATTCTGCTTGGTTATTTAAAGCTAGACTGGGGGTAAGGTTACTGTGTCGTTGTCTCCGATGTGTGCAGTGTTAGCTAAGCCCTGCACGACATCGACAGGTACTGTGGGAGCCTAAGTTGTCTTCGGGTGGGTTTACTTTGCGAGCACAGCGCTGTGGTGTGAGAGGGCCATAGCCTATCCCTCACAACATAGTGCTGCCTCTTTGTGTTGACTTCTGAGGGATCGCCAGGATAGAACTAGGTACTAGAGACCTAGATTTATCAAGAGAGCATCCCCGTCATATAACGTAATCTTCTTTATACCATCTTCGGACAACGTTAGGCTACGAGCCGCATGCTCACCCATTGTTGCCCTGCCTTGATACCCCAGCTAGACTTTATTAACTGAGCAGACACTGGTTAGAGATAAGCCCCCATTATTATATGTATGCAACATTATTATTCACTGCACTTTTGAGCCGAGGTTGTTGTTGAGTTGCACAACCCTAGTAGGCTGTTGCGTTGTGTCACGAAGCATTTCTTTAGTTGTCGAGCATTACTACCTTTGCGCAGTCTTTATTATTCGCCTGCCTATTATTACTATATGTCCTAGCATTTATTGTGACCCGTATTCTGCATTATAATTGTTCAAGATTCTTTACGAACATCTTCCCAGCATCAGACTTATTTCAGAAGCTTCCAGTTGATGTTGCAGGACTAGCATTGCACTTTCTTTAATACAGGAGTGCCAGTTATTTGAGTATCTACCGTAACGTTAATTAATCACGTTAACTATCTTTTCTTTGTGTAACCTAATCGAGTAATCTTTTACTGTTTGAGAATAGGCTGTTTCATCGAGCGTCAGCCTAGTGTGTGTGCACCAGTTACCGAGTCATAGGATACCACGTTTTCCAGGCACGACTCAGGGCGGTAATGGTGTTTTGTTTTCCAGTGTTTAAGGCAGGGGTTGGATCTAGTGTTACCGTTGTTGCATTTTGCCATTATCTAGTCCAATGTTGAAGAGCCCTGTGTCTTTAAGAACCTGGATCGTAACAAATGGTGACCTAGCTCAGGATCTTGTGAACTAAGAGATAATTGCAGGATTGTTGTGGTCATTTGTTTTATTGAGGAATATAGTGGGCACGTTAATTTTTTTTTGGCAAAGTAGTATAGCACTTGAGAGTCTTCAGACATTTTTGGCAAGTGAATAGTGCTACATAAGAGTTTGGGGTAGTTCTTTTCTGAATATTGTGGTGAGAAATTTTTGTGAGCATCATGTCTTATATCGGGTCAGAGGAGAATGGAGACACAGTACGTAATGTCGAAACTGAGGAACAGCAGCATGATGAAAGGATTAATCGGGTGAACTGTGAGGAGGATGCTAGGATATTTTTGCAATGGCCTGTTACTGCCGAGCGGTTGGAGGGTATGGATCGGTACGGTCTTCAATGCCTGGCCACAGCTATCGGTCATGCGGTTACTAGCAGCATGACCAAGGATAACTTGATAACGTGTGTACTGGGCAGGGTGACTGGTGAGCGAGATGGGTTGAGTGCACAGAGCCCTTCGGCCATGCTTCCCCTACACTCGACTCCCAGCCATCCCAGTAGTTTGCCGACCCCAGGTACGCTTCCGCAGTTGGGTGGTGACTGGCAGGGTGGGTTGCCCCTGGGGGGACCACCGGTAATTTCAAACATTGTAGCACCTTCACCTCCTCAAGGGTTAACTCCAGAATTAGTGTATCAGCTCGAATTAGCTAAGATTCAGCAGCAACAAAGGGCATGTGAGCTTCAGATTCAGCAGCAAATAGAATTAGCCAAGATAGAAGAGAGAAAAAGTCACCAGCAACAAAGGGCAGGTGAGCTTCAGCAGCAAATAGAGCTAGCAAAAATCCAAGCTGAGTCGACTAAGTACTGTGCCGACATGGATGTAGAGAAGTCGCGAGTAGAGACAACGGGACAGCGACTTGGGGCTGGTAACCGTGTTCATGAGCAGTCTCTCTCGCACTTATTGAAACTGGTTCCGGTGTTTGATGAGAGTGGTGTAACAGAATTTTTCACACGCTTTGAGAAGAAGTGCCAGGAACACCAGTGGCCAGAGAATAAATGGGCAGCACTTGTATCCTCTAGATTAATAGGCAAGGGTCTTAAAGCCTACGAAGCGTTGCCTATAGAGTCTTGTATTATCTATGAGGAACTCAAGGAGGCTGTCCTGAGAGCATACGAACTACAACCAGAGACGTACAGGTTGAAGTTCCGGGGTGTCACCAAGGGTCGGGAGAGCACCTTTTTGGAGCATGCCCGGGAGCTGTCCGATGCTTTTGGGAATTGGCTGAGGTCGGAGAAAGCTACTACGTTTGACGACATTAAACAGTTGGTGCTTTTAGAGCAGTTTTTCAAATGCACGGGCGGCGACCTGACGTTAAACCTTAAAGAAAAGCAACCAAAAACTCTACAGGAGGCACCTGAGATGGCTGACCTCCGGCTATCACTAATTCG
This sequence comes from Paralithodes platypus, assembly GCA_032716605.1. Taxonomy (NCBI): domain Eukaryota; kingdom Metazoa; phylum Arthropoda; class Malacostraca; order Decapoda; family Lithodidae; genus Paralithodes; species Paralithodes platypus. The sequence goes on along the minus strand of CM064575.1, from coordinate 69,892,039 downwards.
TGGGTGCGGGTCTGCCCAGCGTAGTGAGGCTGGTAACAAGGGGCGTGACGCCCCACCCCCCCGAGTTAGTGATGTACCTTATGCAAACAAGTACAAGAGCCATGATACCAAGACTGACCACAAGACTAGCACCGTCCCATTTAAGAAGGGGCCGGGCCCTTCCCAGTACCAAGGGAACCCCAAAGGGGAGTTGGAGTGTTATCATTGTCATAAAAAGGGGCACTTTGCAAGAGTCTGTCCTAGCAAACCACCTACAGCAGCTGTGTCTTTGGCCTGCAACATTGGTGTGTCTCCGAAGTCATCTGAGTTTGCCCGGGGCAGTTCGTCAGAGGCTGAGGCACAGCCAATGCAGAAGCACCTGGGAGGCTCGAACCCTGCTCAGGATGTTTTTTGCGACCATAGAGGGCGGGGTTGCGTGATGTGGGCGGGGCGCAAGCATGGAGTAGAGGTCTTGCGTGATACAGGTGCTTCCCAGACTCTGATGAAAAACTTGACTGGCTACCCTATAAACGCGGCTCGGGTGGTGGTGGTGCAGGGTATTAATGCAACTCGGTCATACCCGCTGGTGCGGTTGGAGTTGGAGGTGGATGGTGTGGCACGTGAATTGGATGTTGGGATTGTGGAGAAACTGCCAGTGGAGGGCATCGACCTTCTTCTCGGCAACGACTTTGCAATGCCCGCTTCTGAGGTTCTACCCTTAGTCGTTGCCGAGAGGCCGGCCGACGTGAGTAGGGAAGAGCAAGAGTGGGTCGAGCGGTGCCAGACACAACCCATGGCGTGTGTTGTCACCCGAGCTCGGGCAGCTAAAGTGTCACAGCCTAGTCCTCCATCTTCAGACCAGCGGAGGAACGATCAACAGGAGGAGGCTAAAGCTGGAGTTGGTTTTAAGAATTTTGACTCGGCGGCTCTCCTGGGTGATTCAGTATTAGCACCATTACTTAATTCTGGAGTAGCCCCTGGGCCTGTCATCGAGAGTGACGAGGCTGGGCATGACGAGTCTCCACGACAGCAACGTTATGTACATCGAGAGAGACAGAGGGAGCAGCCCAGTATCGGGGAAGGTCATGCATTGCTTCGGGAGCAGTTAGATCGCTTGGCACCCTCAGATATACGTCGGTTGCAACTAGAGGACCATGAGCTCCAAACGTGTGCTAATGGAGCTGTAGAGCTCGACGAGGACGGCGATGCACAGCCAGGAGATTTTTTTTATTTAGAAGGCATCCTCTATAGGCGTTTTCAAGACCCTAAACGTAGTTGGCAAGAGGGGTCCGGAGTAGTGGACCAGTTGGTGGTGCCACGGGAGTGCAGGGATAGCCTACTGAGGTTGGCGCATGACATACCACTGGCAGGACATCTAGGGGTGAGAAAAACGGTGGCGGCTTTAGAAAAATTGTTTTGGTGGCCGGGGTTGAAGGGGCAGGTGGTAACCTGGATAGCAAGGTGTCATACGTGCCAGAGGGTTGGAAAACCTAACCAAACAATTCCGAGAGCCCCGTTGCACCCCATTCCTGTCAGTGGACCGCCCTTCAGTAAGGTCATCATTGATATGGTCGGAACCCTACCCCCTACTAGTGCCGGTAATAAATTTCTATTAACTATCATGGATGTGGCCACTGGTTATCCTGATGCATATCCAATGAGAAATGGCACGGCGAAAACTGTTGTCCGGAACCTGCTTTTGTATTGCTCGCGGTATGGTTACCCGCAAGAGGTGCAATCGGACCAAGGTTCTAATTTTACCTCTAATCTGTTCAAACAAACTATGATTCAGCATGGCATCAGCACTGTCGTCTCTTCTGCGTATCACCCGGAGAGTCAAGGGGTGTTGGAGAGGTGGCACGCCACGCTGAAAAGCATGCTTCGATGTTATTGCGCAGAGAACGGAAAGGATTGGGACCTTGGTCTGCCGTATGTTTTGTTCGCGGCAAGAGAAGTACCTGGAGAGAGTCTCGGTTTCAGTCCGAATGAGCTTGTTTTCGGGCATCAGGTGAGGGGCCCTCTCCACATGGTGAAGGAGATTTGGGAGGGTACCGCTAAGCCATGTTCTATGTTGAGATACGTCCTCGAGAGCAGAGAGAGAATGCTTAGAAGTCTGGAGCTGGCCGGGCGTAATTTGGTGAGTTCGCAGGCCCGTATGAAGGACAGGTACGATACTAAGGCGAAACTCCGGGAGTTTCAGGTAGGTCAAGAGGTGTTGGTCCTGTTGCCTTTGGCAGGTCATCCTCTGGCTGCCAAGTACGCTGGGCCTTATCGGGTGGTGTCAAAGATCTCCGATCTGGATTACCTCGTTGCCACTCCAGACCGGAAGAAGCGTAACCAACTATGCCACATTAATTTGTTGAAGGAGTATGTGAGGCACCCACCTGAGTCACTAGCTGTCCCTGTGTTGATCTGCTGCGGTCATGGTGGAGAAGGAGAGGGGGGCAGCAATGGTCAGGTGGATGATAACTGGGATTGTCATGTCTCGGCTGATCAGTAGGCGGGGAATTTGAGCCAATGTGCGCATGATGCGCTGGCGCACCTGCCGGAGGAACCGCAGGTGGCAGTGCAGCGCCTGTTCGATTCATACCCCACTGTATTTGCCGAGCACCCAGGCCTCACTACTCAAGCGGTGCATGACGTCGATGTAGGAGAGCACCCCCCCTTCAAGTCGATACCTTATCGGGTGCCACCCATTAAACTCCCAGCGCTCAGGGATGAGCTGGAGTATATGCTGGCGAGAGGCTTGATCGAGAAGGGGGCAGTACGGTGGACTTCTCCTGTCACTCTGCAGCCCAAACCTGATGGAAAAGTTCGGTTCTGCATTGACTTTAGGCGGTTGAACGGGTTGACCCCCACCAACGCATATCCTCTTCCCCGGGTGGATGACAGTGTGGATAAGATCGGGAAAGCAAGGTACTTGACCAAGGTAGACCTCGTCAAAGGCTACTGGCAAGTACCACTGTCTGAGCGGGCTAAAGAGGTGTGCGGGTTTGTGGTGGATGGCAGTACTTACCGTTGCAACGTGATGCCATATGGTCTGAAAAATGCACCGGCCACTTTCCAGAGCTTAATGAACGATATCGTAGCAGACATCCCAAACTGTACTGTCTACCTTGATGACGTGATCATTTATGACAACGATTTCCAAAGTCACTGTGAGCACATAGAAGCCTTATTTAGTCAACTTAGTAAAGCAGGCTTGGTGGTTAATCTGGGCAAGTGTGACTTTGTGCAAGCCACGGTGCAGTATCTGGGGTTTGTGGTTGGGTTAGGGCAGGTGAGCCCGCCCCAACAGAAGATACAGGCTATCGACTTGTTCCCCAGGCCGACCACCAAGCGGCAGATCATGAGATTTTTGGGCATGATTGGGTATTACCGCCGCTTTATAAGAGGCTATTCTACTGTGTTAGCTCCTTTGACAGATCTACTAGCCAAAGATAAAAAGTTCCGCTGGGCACCTGAGTGTGAGCAGGCGTTTCGAGTAGTTAAACACCTTTTATGCACTCACCCTATCCTCAGGGCCCCGGACTTTGAACGACCATTTCAGTTGGCGACTGATGCCAGCGGAGTAGGGGCTGGTGCCGTACTTTTGCAGACAGACGAGGAAGGTCTTGAGCATCCAGTCAGTTTCTTTTCAAAGAAATTTAATTCAGCCCAGAAAAACTATTCGGTTGTTGAAAAGGAACTGCTGGCAATCGTGTTAGCGCTCAGAAACTTTGAGGTCTATGTTCCTGCCTATGGGCCAGTCGTGGTATGGTATACCGACCACCACCCGCTTAAATTCCTCAATCAATTCCACAACCGGAATATGAGGCTGACCAGATGGTCGCTCATATTGCAAGAGTACAACTTAGACATTCGCCATATTGCCGGTTGTGAGAATGTGATTGCGGACTGTTTGTCGCGGATGGAGGATCCGGGGTAGGGTACCACAGTATGTTGGTATAGCCTCCTGTCTTGGCTCGCGGTGTATTTTTGCGCTGGTGCTTGTTGTCTCGCGTGTGTAGCATCAGCGTAGGGTCGCAGGGCAGGAGTTGTTGGCTTTGATTAGAAGAAAATTAGGCTACATCTATAGTAGCCGCCAAAAACAACATTAAAATAAAATATGAAAAATTAAATAAAAACCCTTTCTTTTTAATAATTAATTTTAAGATAACATTGTAGCTGAGTACTGAGTGCAGATGATTTTCCCTCAGTAGGCTGTGCTTCTTAAAGCTCGCTCTGGGAGCACAATGTTATGAATTAATGTATTATGTTTGGGAAGGGTGATAAGATTTTTTTTTTATATATATATAAATGTTGTTGTATTTTTTTTTGAGGAGACTGAGCTTGCATTCCATGAGTGGCAGAGTGGTTAGGAGTGGCAGATTCTAGCAACATTCTGTCTGTTCAGATATGGGCCCATGGTTGAGTGTCCCATATCTTGGGGGGGTGTGACGCCTCCCGGCGTTAACAGAATGGTTGCGTGGGGCATTGCAGCTCGCTAGCGCTCGCCAGGATGGGGGGATGGGCTACAGTTGTCCTAGAATGATCTGCTTTATGTTATTAGTGTCGTGTTGCCACAGACAGTCTAGAAATGGTCTTTGTTTTGGTCTGTGACCGCGCCTTATATTTTATATTCGCTATAATATAAATGTTGCTTGTGTGGGAGGCGAGCGAGAGAGGGTGAGGGGGTACACCTGGCAGCGGGGTGAGCTATCACGCGGCTCGCTTGGGCGCTGACGGCGTTGGCGGCCGGGTGGTCAACTAGTCCCTGCCCATCGCGGCCTCGTGTTTTTTACCAGCTCAGAGCTTGCCTGACACGCGTATCGTCTCCATCCTTTGCAATTCTGTCCCCCATACTCGCCACTTTGCATACTATTTCTCTCTCTCGACTTCTTCTTTCTCATTCTCTAATCTTTATTAAACTCAACAGCCCTTCTGGTTTCAGCATAGACGTTCACCGTCGGCCAGTCATATTGTACGCGAAGCTCTCAGATATTTCTATGTATGAGGTTTGGAGAGACGGACTTTTCCGTGTGTGTCCTCTCTCGGGAAGGTTGTAGACCGGTATATGTCTCCCTGGCAAGGTGTTGAGTGATTCTGTTTGGTTATTTAAAGCTAGACTGGGGGTAAGGTTACTGTGTCGTTGTCTCCGATGTGTGCAGTGTTAGCTAAGCCCTGCACGACATCGACAGGTACTGTGGGAGCCTAAGTTGTCTTCGGGTGGGTTTACTTTGCGAGCACAGCGCTGTGGTGTGAGAGGGCCATAGCCTATCCCTCACAACATAGTGCTGCCTCTTTGTGTTGACTTCTGAGGATTCGCCAGGATAGAACTAGGTACTAGAGACCTAGATTTATCAAGAGAGCATCCCCGTCATATAACGTAATCTTCTTTATACCACCTTCGGACAACGTTAGGCTACGAGCCGCATGCTCACCCATTGTTGCCCTGCCTTGATACCCCAGCTAGACTTTATTAACTGAGCAGACACTGGTTAGAGATAAGCCCCCATTATTATATGTATGCAACATTATTATTCACTGCACTTTTGAGCCGAAGTTGTTGTTGAGTTGCACAACCCTAGTAGGCTGTTGCGTTGTGTCACAAAGCATTTCTTTAGTTGTCGAGCATTACTACCTTTGCGCAGTCTTTATTATTCGCCTGCCTATTATTACTATATGTCCTAGCATTTATTGTGACCCGTATTCTGCATTATAATTGTTCAAGATTCTTTACGAACATCTTCCCAGCATCAGACTTATTTCAGAAGTTTCCAGTTGATGTTGCAGGACTAGCATTGCACTTTCTTTAATACAGGAGTGCCAGTTATTTGAGTATCTACCGTAACGTTAATTAATCACGTTAACTATCTTTTCTTTGTGTAACCTAATCGAGTAATCTTTTACTGTTTGAGAATAGGCTGTTTCATCGAGCGTCAGCCTAGTGTGTGTGCACCAGTTACCGAGTCATAGGATACCACGTTGTCCAGGCACGACTCAGGGCGGTAATGGTGTTTTGTTTTCCAGTGTTTAAGGCAGGGGTTGGATCTAGTGTTACCGTTGTTGCATTTTGCCATTATCTAGTCCAATGTTGAAGAGCCCTGTGTCTTTGAGAACCTGGATCGTAACACCACCTTGTAGTACTGCCCTCTTCATGTGTTGCTGTAGAGCAGCCTTGGTTGGAGGTAGACATGATATCTGACGTCCTTTGTGGATGAACAGATTCTTTCTGACTTCATTGATGGAACGAGAAGTTGCTGTCCTGTCATAGAGTCGAATGGTGAAGTACTCCAGAGAAGCCTCAGTCGCTTCACCAATTTGTTCAGGTGCATTGTGCAGCTCATAGAATGTCGCAGTAAATTCATCATGTGCCTCCCACACTTTCCATGCAGTCTTCTTTCCCACCTGGACCAGATGGGACACGGTATCACAACCTGTATAAGCATGGAACACAGGCAGTGCCAAGGATCTTTCTGTGCCAAGTGAAGCATATATTTCATAAGCTGGAATGTACCTAAAGTCCTTTCCACAACCAAAGGCAATCCAGAGTTCTATCTGCTGTCTCTGAGCCAGCTGCTGTACGACTGCCACTGCCAATACTACCACGTCAGTGTCCACAGTTCGAACAAGGATCTTGTGGAAGCCCTGCATAACAGCATCACTGACATGCACCATGATCCTCGAGTCTGCCTCCTCATGGTTGCAGGGAGCAATGTTGCTGGTGTCTCGTGTAGGTAAGCATAGCACATTGGCACCATCAGTAACAATGAGAGTCTGGTCTCCTGATGCATTTTCCAGCAGTTCCTTGTTCAGGAATGTAAACAGGTCTGTCTTGTTGTTGGCCAAGCGAAGGAATTGCTGCCAGTTCTTTGGTGTTGGGCTAGACGCCCCAACTCGTCTGCGCTGAATAGGACCAGTGATACGTTGTTCTCTTGTCTGTGATTTGAGGCTGTTATCGAAGTACTGGTCCCAGACAACATTCACTCTCAGAGCCTGACTTTGAGCATTGTTTATGTATGGAAGAAAGACCTTGGCAGCATAGTCTCCAAATGTCTTGCAGCCCTCAGGTCTAAGAAAGTGAACAAGTGCCGCACCATCCATGATTCGCACTTCAGTCTCTGGTGTCACATCATTTGATGACCCTACTTTCTTTTCAAGACATTCTATGAGATCAGACTTCTTCCCTGGACGTAGCTGCCCATAGGCAGACAGAGATGGAGGAAATGGGAGGTTTTCATGATTGAAGAAATTGTTCAAGTCACCTTTCCTTGTCTGACATGCAACATACAGACTTGCAAACAGCGAAGATTCACTTTTGAGGAGACTGACTTTGTCCCCTGATTTGTTTGATCGTTTGCCTTGGACATTGAACAGGACCACCTTGTTCCTGGTAATTGTTGCTGTGATTGGCTTAGTATTTGTTCTCAGCCGCTCTTCCACAAATGTTGCATACTTCTCCTGACCCTTTGATGCGAGAGTGGTTAGACACTCGACTGACTGCTCATCCATGATGTCCTTTGTATGGAGTCTGAGAAGGTCCTGCCCTTCCTCCTCAAATGGGCTCCCCAGGTCCTCCATTACACTAACTACCGCCTGAACCTGTCCAGCAAACAACTTCTGGGTTGACCGGGTTTGTTCATGATGGTTTCTTTGCCCAGAACTTTGTTGTTTCCCTACCATGGTCGCTTCAAACTCAGAAATTACTCTGACAAGTTCTGGTCCTGCCACTGCCCATCTCAAGAGGGAGTTTGCACCCTGGGTAAGCCCGATGATTACGCCTTCATCCTTCATTACTCCATTGTTTTGTTCATGGCAGTGATCGACAGCAATGAGGGAGAATTTTCTCTGGGATTTTGCCACAACAAACTTGCCTTGCTGAAATTTTTTGGCAACATCTGGATGAGTGTGAGATAGACTGCTCATGTCACGCACATGTACGGACATCCAACGTGCGTAGTGGGTGTGGTTGAGACTGAAGAACCAAGGTGTCAATTTCTTCAATGTATCCACATACAAATCAAAGTCACCAGTACGTAATGATCGCACAAATGTGAACAAGAGAAGTTCCAGCTCTAGACTCGTATGCCAGTACATGAACTGAGGACTTTCAGCTTTTCGCCGTTCACACCATGTGCTGAAAGTGTCTGTGGATTCTTCAGAATTGTTTGCAACATATCCATCATAAGCCTTCTTGAGAAGGATGTACAATGCACATGCAGTGACTTGGTGAGCATGACGGGTTCGAGTCACATGTGATGCCTTCAGGAAGGACTTAGCAATGCCTGGTGTGGCAAGATCAGCTTCCTGGAGAACTTCCACCCAACCACTTCCATCAAGCCAATGACCCAAAGCTTTCAAGCCTGTCATTTCAGTGTGTAGACCCCCCATAAGCATTACAAACTTGTCCTCACCATACAGTTCGGACATATTCCATTGCAGCTTCTTCAGTGTAGCATACAGAGGTTGGTCCCCACTAATCACTGGAGTCTGGCCAGGGTTGAGGTGATGAACTGCTGACTTCACCACTTCCATGCAATGCCGAAGCATAGATGGTGAGCTGGCTTCCTCAACAAAGAGAGGCATCATGGCATTCACAGATGGCAGAATGTCTGGGTCTGGCACTCTGCTGGCATGGTATGCTGCCCAAGACAAAGTCGCCTCTGCTGATATGTCATCTGCATGATGTTTCTCAACATGACTCAGCCAGTCATATTCCTTGTCCATGTCCTTGGTCAAAGGGGTGTTGGAAGAAGCCAGGTCTGCAGGGATGGGTGGGACAAAGACGTAATTTTTTGGCAACCGTGTTGGTTTCAGTGATACCTTTGCACGTGCTCTATTGTACAGGTTTGTAAGGCAGTTTGCATGATACTTTGCCTCCTGGGCAATAAGGTCTCCTGCACTTAATTTTGCAAGAAGATTTTCATCTTGTAGATCATGTGCGCATTTCCTCACACGAAAATCTAGTTGAAATGTACAGACTTCGCGGAGGTTCTCCTTTGTTTGCTGCTGGGAACAAAAGAAGCATTTGGGACAATTGCTGCCAACTGTTCCACTTGAGGCAGTATCACCACCACTGCTAGTGCTACGTGTGAAAATTCGTTTTGAAGCAGTCCCATCTTCCTCAGACTTGTGCTTTCGTTTTGCGCGTTCCAGTTTGTTATGTGAAAACTTCTGATAACAAGATTTGTGCCACTTTGCATTCTGTTCTTTCAATGTTAATTGAATACCATTCCCATGGTCAAGTCGTGCCAGATTGATTTTGATTGGCATTGAGTCAAGGTTACTAAACTGTGTGATGTTGTCTACTATGGTTTCATAGCCTCTGTCAGTTGGTGATATGAGAGACTCTTTGGTGTCCAGTTGACAAAAAACACAGATAGTCCAATCAGTTGCTTGAACAGATGAAGATGAGGCACTGGCCATTTCTGTGAATATTCAGTACGTCTTGACTATCACTGTGCGCAGATCAAATATATCAAACTTGCTGAAACTGGAAACAAAATATGATTAAGGCCGAGGGTTTATCCTTTTACCACCTTTATCAAATACATCTGTTGCACACATTCCTTTATGGGATACAACTAGGTTCAGTTTCCCTACACCTAGCCCGATCGTTCATCCAGTGCCATTTAAGTCCCGTGCGATCTGTACACCTTCCGGGTAATTCTTAAGCCCCGTTACCCTTGGCTCGGCTCTCCCGCGCTGGCACATCCTGTCAATTCAGGCGCGGCTATCTAACTACATCTACCAACTACTAACTACAGTTCAGTAGCTAGTGGATTTGGGGCTGTTAGATAGCATATGGGACACTGATCTAGATATACTAGTACTTATTAAAGTACTAGTATATCTAGATCAGCTGGCACTGAACCCCATGCTGAGTTACACAGCAGTGATGTCACCAGTGTGCCCTGGTTGTGTGCTGACATTCACTCTATTATATAGATATATATGCTTTTATACATCTTTTGAACCATTTTAGGAGTGAATATAGGAAAATAAATAAAAGTACAAAGTCATAACACTTCATAGTAGTTCAGAAACTGCATCGTTGCTGCCGGTTGCTAAGGAAAATGCTTTGCCTAGCAACCGTTGTTATGCAATACAGAAATCTCGGTGGCTCCTGCTCTGAAATTGTAAAGTAGGTCCTTGTGAACATTTCCGGGAAGTTTCATGCTTGTATCACCTTGTGAGCAATTCTTGCACCCATTTCCTTGACTAAAATAGATTGGTATCTTGCGTTGTAAACATTAAATGGTTTAATCATGTGTATACCTCTATATTGGATTGATATAATAAAATATACAATTGTGATTATCATGTCTTCTATTGTCTTTGGTGTTATTTAGCCTGCAACTATGTCAAACTATTTCGTCTGAATGGCAAACTAGGTTGTTAAACTTATTTGCGTGAATGTCAAACGTTATTGCTGTAGTGGTATAGGTCAGGACTCTGTGATATTAATGGTGACCGCTGTTTTTGTCTTCCTAATATCTGTCTACCTATAGTGCAAAATACTGGGTAGTTTGATTAAAGCATGGACACTCGTCCTGAATGTCGGTGGCTCGAGCCCGACTGAGAGTTGTTTTAACATTTAGGAGCTCACATGTATTTATGAAATTTAATTATTAATGATTTGTGCTTAGTTGGGTGAGAAGTAAATTTAATCAATTCAGCCCGAGTTGCGTGGGTATACTTCTAAAAACCCTGTATGGTATTGTGGAATATATGGGTCCTACGACTTGTGTATCAAATGGAATTCATTCTCCAAATAGTGTTTCCCTTCTCCTTAATATAAATAGGAACAAAAATAAGTATTCTTTATCACGCCGTGGTAGAATTAGTTAAGCATGGACACTCGTCTTGACTGTCGGTGGTTTGAGCCCTGATGAGATAATCAAATATTTAGTAGCTCACGTGTATTTGTGATATAATATAAGTATAATATAAGTATATTATACTTAATATACAGTATGTAACGAAAAACTTCGCGCCTCATAGAACTGAATCATTATAAAATATAGTCATGTTAATACACTTACAACATGTACCAGCAGTTTGTTACAGTAATCTGATATTTGTTTACACTGACACCACAAAGACTACATGACATTTTGACGACGTATTGTCCGAAATAGCATATCGTATCCGTACTAAATGCTTTGCTATCAAATATTTAGTACCATGACACACCAGCATTATAATGTATATAAACTCGCTGTAAAACATTGTGTGTGTATTTTTTTAAACATAGAATATAACAAAAATGGCACACATCACAGAAGTATTAAATGGGGCACCCCACACTGGCGGATCTTATGAGCGAGTCATTTGATTAAGTGGTTTACATTGTGGCAGAAGCACTTGTTGACAACATTCAAAAGGTTATATTATCATAATGACGTCATCCAGCAGCAACAGGAACACACGTATTATATATTTACCCTCACAGTACCGGCGACATTTGTTTTTTTTTATTTCAGATGCATTTAGACGATTGTATGAAGCTTTGGAAGGATGTCCTTCATAAACTGAATAAAACCGTCTAATAGTTGCCAGAATATCATGATAAAGATGTCAGCGATACTGAATGGGTTAATATAACTGCCACTGATGACCTCTGCCAGAATAATTTGTACTGACCGTTAAGGCCTTAAATCTAACCATCAAACACACGAATCGAACAAATAAATAAGGACACGTGTTCCGTGTGGAGCACCACATTGAACACATAATAAATAGCTAAATTAATTTGGCATTATTATAATAACACATTTATAATACCAATCACAAATGTGTTTAAACAAAACAAATGTCAATTGTTTAACAAAATCATTATTACACAGTATCAATCAACCCAGTTTGTAGATTAGTGTGTTCTATATCGTAAGCACGAGTTTCACAGCCAGGCCATATATAAATATATATTTAAATGTTATAACCATGTAATTGTATTTCTTTCTAGGGTTGCATCGAGAGGAGGTAGTACCATCAGCTGAAGGACCTGGATTAAAAGATGTAAGGAGTCGTCTGGTGTTGATGGCCAGGGGAGAGGATCATAACCAACAGTACTCCTGTCGAGCCCTTAATCCTGCCCTACAACACACTCACCCACCACCCTCGTAGCTTCATTTGTTCTCAAAGTATTGCATATTTATACAAAAACATATATCCTTTTGTTTTCCCCCGGGAACGGTATATAGTTGTGTGCAGCGTAGGTTATATTATAAAGGAAGTTAAGCAACGTCAAGTTTAGCGATCCCTCGAGGCTCGATGTTACTTGCCTTGCAAATCACTGCTGCTCGGTGTTCAAGAGTTATTTAAAGTGAGGGATCGTTCTCTACAACGTTTATGGTGGTATAAGCCACATTTCTCTCATAGCGAGTTATTAATATAGCTCAAGTTGATGGTGGTGTTATGGTGGTAAAGTAATGATGTTATAGGGGTGTTATATACACTACACTACCACAGACACCACACCTCGCCTCCCACATCCTCCATCATGGTGTTAGAGATATTGTTAAGGTTCTTGTTGATGGTGGTTTGAGGAGAGCAGGAGGCCACATTAGGGGACTTGTACAGCAGATAGTTCATCTCGGTTCATTGGGGGACACACAGAGGGTTGACCTTGGGCAGTTTGGATGGATTGTAGGGGAAGATTTGAGGAGGTAGGGTAAATTATTGTTTTCATATATTTACTTATTTGTTATTGCTTTATTTTCCGCCCTAGACCTCCATCAAACATAATGTATTATCCTCAAGATCGCTTTTCGAGAGCCGTCCGGCTGGCTCAGTTGATAGCGTGCCTGATTCCCATCTTGAAGGTCTCGCGTTCAATCCCCGCTCAGATTGAAAAGTTTTTCTGGGATATAGCCGGCGGTTACCATCTCCCCATGAGCAAGGGGGACTAAAGAAAGCCAAGCGCTTGTGAATCCTCGAAGGAGGAGATACGGGCGCTATATAAGTAACCAGAAGATTATTATTATTAGAAAAATGTCACCGGTTCCTCCAAAATTACAGGCAAATTATCGCTCGTCACGAAAAGAATGTCACCTAAATGGCACGAGGGGTTTTGATATTGATAACAAAAATGGGACGAATGGTCTTAAAATCATTAAACTAATGAGGCGAACGTCTTATAATATCAAAACTAATGGGGCTAAACATGAGGGAGTAGGATCAGTAGGTGGTCCAGAAAAAGAAACTGCCTTTTATCTTTACCTCACGATCATACTGCCAGCCTTCAGCACCAGCCCCACATCTACAACTAGGCTATGTTATGCAAAGGTTTCCCTCTGTTTGTAGCTAACCTAGGACCCATGGTTTCATAGTGTTCTGTGAATTATTGATAGAGGTCAAAAGCATATAATCCGACGTCTTGGGGATTATCATGATATTGTGTTTAATTAATATTGAAGATTTTGTTTTCTTATTTATAGCAACCTCCGAAATACACATATCAGGTAAAGAATAAATCAGAAGTTTCAATTTCAACCCGAGACAGCTTCGACAGGGTATGTGTCAGCATTAATAACCGCGACTGTATATCTTCGGTAAAAATATATTTCAGCCAAAGGCCACTTACTCCTAAATGGCTCGCTCACTAAAAACACTCAACACCTGAATAGGGTATAGCGTCATATAATCACCAAACTAACTCCGTCACTCACACAACAAACACCCACCCCCTTCATCTACCAATGTGTGCGAGTTATTGTTATAGCTCTTGTGGATGGTCGTTTGGAGGGAGACGGGGATCACAGTATCCGCCCCTTCTACTTCCTCGGTTTCCTCACTTTCCTTACCTTAACAGCTGTCTCACTTCCTTGTCTACTTCCTCTCTTTCATCACCACTCTCCTCACAACTTACTCAGTGTCTTCACTTCTCTCCTACTTCGCCTTTTCTCAATATCTCTCCCACGTCCCCTTCTATGTTTTCCCTTTCCTTTCACTCTATTCACTTCTTCCTTCCTCTATATCTGAGTCACTCTCATCACCACTTCCTAAATGTCCTCTCCATTCTCCTTACTTTCCTTACAACTCCCTCACACATATCTCTCTCATTTCCCCTTCTCCTCCCTTCGTTTCCTCACCATTTCCTCCCTCTACTGTATAGCTGAATCACTCTCCTCACCACTGATCTGTTTTCTCTCCACTGGTTTCTCTCTCCTCCTACATAAGGTTATCTAATATCTTGTTTAATGACTTTATTCTACACTAACTGTATTATAATCAGGCCAACAATCTTGTCCACTAACCTCTTGACTGGAGTAATTGAGCTAATATTTCCACCATTTGGAAAGAGTCAGCCAAAGTGTAGAAGGTTACAGCCCATTTTCTGTAGCCCTTGTTGAGTTTAAGAGGTGAGAGGTCACGCTTTCTGGCCTACCTATAATGAATGGACTATAGCTCTATGGTCAGGTAATGCCTACTAGTCTGACTCGTGAAAGGTAGGGTTCTCCGATGTACACTCGGATGCCATATTATTCTCTAACCCACTCATAAATATTCGTGGACTTCACCTATTTCTAATTACGGAAGTATATCTCTGGAAACGAACTTGTGAATATAAATGTATGTTCATCAACTAAAAAACTATATATACTATTTGTCGAAAAACAAGTTATATAAAAACAAAATTATCCATATAGTTACATAATAAGAATATAGGAAGTGCAATCATTGTTATGAGTGAGCTAGAGCCTAGGCCCTAGGGCATCGGAGTGTATCGGAAACTGTTGTAGACCTGATCGTTCTCTCCCTCACTGAGTCCACAGCTCCATCATGGAGTGTGAGGTGTTGTTATAGGTTTTGTTGATGGTGGTTTGAAGGTGTCACACCTCGGCCCTCTCCTCTCACATGCTACATCATTGTGTGTAAGTTAGTGTTATGATTTAGTTGATGGAGGTGTTGATGGTGTTATGATGGGGTCATAGTGGTATTATAATGGTGTTAATGGTGCCAATAAAGGAAGCGAAACAAGACGTGTATAGAACACTAACGCAGACACCACATTCGGCTCTCACACCCTCCATCAAGGTGTGAAAATAAGTGTTATGGTTCTTGTTGATGGTGGTATGAGGAGAGTGTGGTTATTCTTGAAGTAAATGGACTGTAGAGGTATATTTAACCACACAATAGTATATTTACCTAATAGTGGAGCGTAGACGACGGGATAGGGTTATTGTGGAGTGGAAACAAGGCACCAAGTTGGTGGCGGAGTTGGTGATTAACGAGTGATTATTAAAGAGGAAATTAGAGGATAGTTAAGGAAATAAGGGGGCCTCTATACATAAATCATAATGAGGATGATCGGTGAATCGGTGGAAGCTACGTTGAGGTTAGTACTAACATGTTAATGGAATGGAATGAGAGAACAAGTTGAGTTAGGTCTGGTCGCTGGGGTGGTAGGAGTATGAGTGTCAGGTCCCAGTCAAAAGTGCGGGAGCCCTGCTGTTTCGCGCATGCGCGAATCGGTCGGTAAATATCAACCCTTTTATATTGACCCAAGTTTATAGGAATGATATATTACTACTTCATATCTAATACAGAACATAATTTAATATTCTTCCCTTTTATACCAAATCATATTATTAAGATTCTTATTCCAACAAACTTACTACTTATGGTTACACTTAAACTTAGACTGTTCATGCTCATTGGATTTAAAGTATGGACAGAGAGACTTATACCACAATGATTCCTTTCTTCATATATTATTATCCTGACTATCATTTGATTAACTTAAGCACAGGTGTCTGTGACCATAAAACTAGGTCAAAATATATATATATTTTTGTTTTTGTTTTTTTTTTGCTTTTTTTCTTACAATTTAGGTAACAAAAGGTTGCAAACTATAGCGCTACTACGACCCATTCTACTCCTACAGAAATCCCTATAGCACGTGCTGTATGTGATCAAACAACTCACAATAGGTGTGTCTGTAGTTGCTATAAGGAACATTTTATAATTTATATTTTGTGTATTTTTGGGTTTAGGTGATTATGAATTAAGGTGAAATTATTTTGTAGAATTTTACGACTGCGACAACATGCTGCAACCAAACAAAGTTGGCTAGAGTAAATTGGCTTTATAGGACTTGTAGTGTTTTTAATTACCTTTCCAATGGTATATACACCATTCCTATAGGTCCAATAAACATTTTAGAGTAACATCCGAAAGTGCGACAATACAGGTTCTGAGAACAACATGTGAAAGTCTAAGGTAATTAGGTGATTTTTTTTTTTTTTTTTTAGTTTTACAATATTTTACACAGGAACACGACAAAGTAGAAGATAAAGCGTACGGGAGGTTGTAAAGTAGCTTACGCTCTTTCCATTTATATTGGTATGCTCCTCGTACGACCAGTAGTTACTGAGCATGTTAATTTCAAAGTTTGCTATATAACGTTTTTAGAATTACAGGAAAAGTTTGGAAAAAAAAAAAAAAAATCCAATGGGTTTTCACTAATAACATTTCACTGGCTTATGAAGGGATGTTGACTCTTGTTGAGTAAACACCTATTGGTATTTTCAGGATTTCGATTTTTTTAAGCCTAAATTAACCGGTCGGTCCCCTTAGAGTTTAGGAAGAGCCTGTGGGCGTCAAACAACAAAACTAATTATGATATTTTACCCCATTAGTTAACAAAGATCCTCCCAAAGCTAAATAAACTGCACAAATATCTATTATTGATCGTGAACTATTGATACATGCTATTTTCGTTGGGGTGGTGATAGTAGTGATGGTGACATTGACAAAACGAATGGGACACTTGAGGTATATGCTGTATACTAACTACCACAGACACCACACTGCTCACACCCTTAAGGTATATGCTGTATACTAACTACCACGGACACCACACTGCTCACACCCTTAAGGTATATGTTGTATACTAACTACCACAGACACCACACTGCTCACACCCTTAAGGTATATGCTGTATACTAACTACCACAGACACCACACTGCTCACACCCTTAAGGTATATGCTGTATACTAACTACCACAGACACCACACTGCTCACACCCTTAAGGTATATGCTGTATACTAACTACCACAGACACCACACTGCTCACACCCTTAAGGTATATGCTGTATACTAACTACCACAGACACCACACTGCTCACACCCTTAAGGTATATGCTGTATACTAACTACCACAGACACCACACTGCTCACACCCTTAAGGTATATGCTGTATACTAACTACCACAGACACCACACTGCTCACACCCTTAAGGTATATGCTGTATACTAACTACCACAGACACAAAGGAGTACAAAGGAGTACAAAGGAAATCAAGCAACAACAGGTCTAGTGACCCTTCTAGGTTGCTTGTCCTCCAAAACACTGAGGATCAAGTGTCCAAACAGTGGTTTAGAGTGGGTAAGGGAACATTGGAAAGGCAACTACTGCCCTGCCACTAACGTGGCAGGACTAGGAAGTTAGTAGGGGACATATGGGTTAGTAACTGAGGGGAGGATAAAGTTATTAATTTACAAACGCAGTCAGTCGCGGGTTTGATGCGAGATATTTGTCTATGCGGAATTTAAATGAATCAACGGTGCTGCAGTCTATAACGTCTCGGGGAAGCCCATTCCACAAGTTGACAACTCGATTGAAGAAGAAATTCTTAGATTCGTGCGAGTTAAAAGATTTACCAATAATTTTGCAACCGTTTCCCCGCGTGTAATTAGACTGGTCGATAGTGAAGTACTTACTACAGTTCATATTGTCGATGCCTTTGATGATTTTGAACACTTGAATTAAGTCGCCTCTTAATCTGCGCTGGGTTAAAGGAAATAGATTTAATTCTCTAAGACGCTCTTCGTATGGTTTGTTCTTTAGGCTAGGTATCATTTTGGTAACTCTACGTTGAACTCGTTCTAGCTTGTTTATATCTTTTTGGTAATAAGGGCACCAGGATTGAACGCAGTATTCCAGAAGAGGGCGGACTAAGGAATTGTAAAGGGTTAGGATAACTTCTTTGGATTTATGCTCAAATGACCTGCCTATAAAGCCAATTATTTTGTTTGCCTTCTTAACAACTTCTGAACATTGTTGACTCGGTTTTAGGTTACTCGATATTGTTACTCCCAGATCGGTTTCTCTGTTTACATTCTTAAGCTGAGTGCCATTCATCGAATAGTTTGCTTTCTCATTTAGGTATCCGACATGTAGTACTTTACATTTATCCGCATTGAAACTCATTTGCCAAATTTGGGCCCAACATGACAATTTATCTAGATTGTGTTGCATATCGTCAACTTGTTCTTTTGAGAGTACGTTATTTGCAATTTTTGTATCGTCAGCAAATTTTGAGATTGTACAGGTGAGACCCTCATCTATGTCGTTGATGTAAATTAGAAAGAGAATTGGTCCTAGTACCGATCCCTGGGGTACCCCGCTACTTACATTGGTCCATTTTGATGCCTTACCGTTTATGACTACCCTTTGCTTTCTGTCGCTGAGCCAATTTTCTATCCATTTCAACACACCGTCTTGTATTCCATGCGCTTTTAGTTTTAGCAGTAAACGTTTGTGGGGAACTTTGTCAAAGGCCTTTTGAAAATCAAGGTATATAATATCTACAGCTTTACTCTCATCGTAGATGAGACACACTGCTCACACCCTTAAGGTATATGCTGTATACTAACTACCACAGACACCACACTGCTCACACCCTTAAGGTATATGCTGTATACTAACTACCACAGACACCACACTGCTCACACCCTTAAGGTATATGCTGTATACTAACTACCACAGACACCACACTGCTCACACCCTTAAGGTATATGCTGTATACTAACTACCACAGACACCACACTGCTCACACCCTTGTGTCTCGCATCCGCCATCATGGGGTACGGTACTTAAGGTATATGCTGTATACTAACTACCACAGACACCACACTGCTCACACCCTTGTGTCTCGCATCCGCTATCATGGTGTGTGAGTTATTGTTATAGCTCTTGTTGATGGTGGTTTGTGGAGAGGTTGGGACCACAATGATACAATTGTCCATATTGTTTTGACTATCATTTGACGATGTTGTTATTTCCAGAGGTTCTTCCTAAGCTGAATGAAATATACTTTTATATATTGTTAACCCTGAAACATGGATACACATTTTTTTCGTGTTGGTGGTGATGTTGTATGCTGATATACAGAAACACAGGATAATATACACTAACGCATATACCACACTACTCGCACCTTGTCTTTCTCAACCCTCTATCATGTTGTATGAGTTAGTGTTATGGGTCTTGTTCATGGTGGTTGGAGGAGAGGTTGGGACCACTCTAGTACCACATTCTCCTCAACACTTCCTCTGTGTCCTATCTATTCTCCTCACTCTCTATACAATATATTTTAATTCCTCTGCATTCTCCTCATTGTTATATCCCAAGATACCAGCCTCACTTCCTCAAATATACTGTTCCAAATACCAACACTCTGAACATCATCCTCTATAACTCAAACGAATAGAGTAATTGTGCTAATATTTCTACTACTCGGGAAGGGTCAGCCATGGAATAGGTGGGGAAATTTAAAACCCATTTGTTTAAGCTCTTTTTGAGTTACAGAGGCTAGAACTCACGAGTTCTGGCCTACCTAATTGGAACAAGGTATAGTTTCCTCCATACACTGACCACTTCTGTTTCACCTCCATGCTCTTCACTGTCCTTACCTTATCCTCCTACATTATAACTCTCATTTCATAGTTTCCTCCATTTCCTCACTTTTTCTTCTACTGTATTTCCTCTTCATTCTACTCACACTCCTCCTCGCATCCTGACACAATCTCTGTCTCACTCTACGTAAAACTTCCTCCATGGCATCACTAGCGTCCTTACACTCTTCATATCACTCTTTATCTTTTGTCTCTTTCTATCACATAAAAAAAAAAACATAAACAAAAAAAAAACAGATTCCTCACACAACATATCTCTCCCTCTCCTCACCATTGTCTCACTATTCTCTTCACTCTCCTCACAACTACCTCAATGTCCTCACCAATCCTCTCACTCTCCACACTACTTCCTCAATCATTAGACAATTTTATACAGTTTAGAAAGGTTCTGTAGGAATTGAAAGGGTAAAGACTATATCAATTAACCACCTCACTTTATTAT
This sequence comes from Paralithodes platypus, assembly GCA_032716605.1. Lineage (NCBI taxonomy): Eukaryota > Metazoa > Arthropoda > Malacostraca > Decapoda > Lithodidae > Paralithodes > Paralithodes platypus. Next base: position 69,871,927 of record CM064575.1, on the reverse strand, counting down.
GCCCTTCCTAATCTGAATACAATCTTCTAATACTAGCCAAAAATCAGACAAGAAATTCGTAATCGGATCTTGAAAGGGTAAACGAAGCTACCAGATCAAAGTTATGGAAGGACACGCCCATGTAAAACCAAAATTAGCCAAATGAAATACCGATTTTACTTTTGTCTACGTGTATGAAGACAAAGGGCAAAGCTGCCTGTAACACGTGTCTCTCCCAAAGTTACAAAAGTGATAGAGAGCCAAATTCAAGGTACGTTAGGGTCAGAGTTTGAAGTAGTTTAATTTATATGAAAAGGGAAAGACAGATTGAGGGAGAGAGTTCCAAAGCTTTCTTGTTGAGTAGAAGAAAGACTGGGCATATAGGTTCACTCTTGACTGATTACTGTGATTTTTGTTCTTCTTATACTATACACAGACGGCCCCTCCCCACTAACTATCATGGGTACCGTACGGGTGAGGTACTGACGGAGGGAGAGAGGCGGGTGTTGACATGTCTGGTGGTAGGTGGCATCCCTCGGCCCTGAGTTACCTGGTACCGTCATGGCCGACCACTCAACACAGCCTTCAGGTAACTTGTGGTGTGTTATGTTGGGAGAGAGGCGGGTGTTGACATGTCTGGTGGTAGGTGGCAACCCTCGGCCCTGGGTTACCTGGTACCGTCATGGCCGACCACTCAACACAGCCTTCAGGTAACTTGTGGTGTGTTATGTTGGGAGAGAGGCGGGTGCTAACATGTCTGGTAGTAGGTGGCAACCCTCGGCCCTGGGTTACCTGGTACCGTCATGGCCAACCACTCAACACAGCCTTCAGGTAACTTGTGCTGTGTTATGTTGGGAGAGAGGCGGGTGTTGACATGTCTGGTGGTAGGTGGCAACCCTCGGCCCTGGGTTACCTGGTACCGTCATGTCCGACCACTCAACACAGCCTTCAGGTAACTTGTGGTGTGTTATGTTGGGAGAGAGGCGGGTGTTGACATGTCTGGTGGTAGGTGGCCCTGGGTTACCTGGTATCGTCATGGCCGACCACTCAACACAGCCTTCATGTCAGTTGTCTTGATATATGTATCATCAACATATACTTCATCTATTTTACCATCTATCTCAAATTTGGTATCATCGGTCAAAGTATTTATTTATCATTAATGGCAATTGAATCTGCTACATCCAGTTTTAGACTGGATGCAACAGCCACCACAATAGGTAGCGGAAATCTGGCAGGTTATGTGTGTTCATTTTAGCTCTGCGAACAACTTTGGTCTGGCTGTTAAATGTCGTGGAGGCAGCCATTTACGAGTAGTACGTCAAAGGTTCTGGAGACTACAAAGAGCAGGGAAACCTGTTCAGCAAGTGTATCGGAATTCCGGCAGGTTTACTTTGTTCATTTTGGATTTGCAAACAATTTTGGCCCTAGTGTTCAATGTTGTTGAGGCAGCCATTTAGAGGAGTAGTGCTTCATAGGTTCCAGAGACGAAACATTTCGCAGTGCAAGAGCCACCACAGTCAGAAGCATAAATTCTGGCTTTGCAAACAACTTTGCTATTAGTGTTTAATGTCGTGAAGGCGCAGTTTAAGAGTAGTGCTTCGAAGTCTCTGGAGACGACAAAATTCAATTCAGAAGCACTATTTCTAGCAGAATTGGGAAAATGGACAATAACTTGCTCTGTGCTATCCTGTAACTCATTGAGTTGCCATCATCCCTGAATCCACCCTGACCTATAGATATAGTCAGCTTGTGTGTGACTCATTGAATATGTACCTACTGTATATATTTCTTACCTCTGTAGTATATAGAATATAATGTTGCATACAATGCCACCCTATTATTTAATAGATTATTTGTAAATGGGTACAGGTTGGTTGTGCAAGCTCTAAAAAAACTATGATTCAAACTAATTCAATTTCATCTGTATTTCCTGAAGGCTGAGGTCCCCCTCCTCCCTACCGTTAACAGAGGGCGTGTCTGGTGAGGGCTGAGGTGAGGATAGAACAGAGAGTGAGGGGAGCTAGGGAGGAGGATGGTGCGGTATACGAGTGTACAGTGACCACCCTCACCACCAACGTCACATTCACTGTACATTGTAAGTACTCAGTATATATTACACTTAAGGAGAGGTAGTTGCTTATTCTAGACCCACTTCTCCCTCATGTTTAGCTCCATTATTTTCTAGATTGTAAGACATCCACCCTATTAGTTTGTCGAAGTTAAGACCTTCCGTCCCATTTATTTATCAATATCCAGATCTTTTGCGCCATTTGTTTCAATTTTTTCCTGGTGATCGATAGCAAGAAACTGGTTAAACGAACAATCAAAATGTATATACCAGGCACGGAATTAATGAGGAGATTCGATTCAGCCCAAGATAGCTTCAATCTGTTATGACCAGCACTAATGACTCCAACTCTACACGAAAAATTATTTTATAAATATATTTATAATAATAGAGACAGCATCCAGTTGAAAATGTTTGCATTTTGTTTGCCAAACAAAAACTGTTGATGTGTTCGTCTTGTGGATTCATTACAAACAATATGTTGTATATCTGCATATCAGTAGACATAATATCCAACAAGAATTCCCATGCGCCCTCAGATGCTCCAACCCGGGTGGAGGTTAGTGGAGAGCGTCAACCCTCCAGCGGTACTGTCTCGGTGGATCAAAGGTAAGAAACGCAACATCACATTAATGTATTAATGTGTTTTGTGACTGGGAATAAGGAAGAAAAATAGATGGTTACATTCAAGCAACCTTTTGCAGCAATATTTGCAGACTCTTGGTCGCTCTTGTTCCAAAATTATCCTACGGCCAGCTGTTGTTTGCCTCTTGCTGGCAATATGTATGATGATGACAAAAAGCCCTGAGGGGGCTTCGTCCATCAACCCAAAAGCGGTCAAATTATAAGCAAACATACTTTTCCTAAATTTGTCTCATATAAAATAAATATACTTAATTTCAAGTCTGTATTATAAAGTTATTCCTAAATACATGGTTTTCTTTACTTTTCACATCTGTTATAAGGTGTGGAGGTTGGCGAGGGTACCGTGTCCATTGAGCAAAACGAGGCTGGTGGCTGGGTCACCACTTCCCAGCTGACCAACCTCCTGGCGGGGACACAGGGGGATCAGCCCTACCATCACCACCAGGCCATGGTGGAGTGTAGGGCCTCACATCTAGCTTTATTGACATCACTCAAGGCCAACTGGACCGTCAACATTGTCAGTAAGTCAGTAATGCCCTGTTAGTTTCAAGTAGCGACTAATCACAGATTTTCAACGTTTTCAGTAAGTAATGTTTCTTATGATGTTAAGTAGAGTCTTGCATATATTTGTATTCACATCGCTCAAGGCCAACTTGACTCACAATGCTGTCAGTAAGTCAAGTGTTCTTTCTTCCTTCAAGGCTTTACCATGGATTTTTAACCTTGCTAGTAAGTACTATTCATTTTATGTCAATTCGACAGCATCTGCCATCGTAAACAGAATGCACCACTAGCATCGGCGTACCTTCTCAACGTTGTCAGTAAGTTAGCGTTATTGATTTGTGTAATTATATGTTCATATCCATACGCTCAACTAGACTCTCAGTGTCAAAGCAAATCGGTAATATGTCTGTTGCTGATATTAAATAGTATATCTAATAAAGAGACACCACTGCAATAATGCTGTTAGACCAGAAACTGATGTCATTGTTGTGGGGGTGGGTCACTTTTGGGTAATGCCTTAAACTCTAAAAGGAGCTTTCACACATGCACAGGTCATTTCTCTTGAGTAGCGAAAAGTTTGGACTCAGCACCATACTCGGCATAAGTTGTAGCGTGGTTGGCTTGGTCGTGGTATGGTCACAAGAGCTCTGAGGGACTTGCCTACGTAACAGAAATATTACAACATGTTTGAAATTTGACCACAACTTTATTTACCATGACTTCAAATGTAGGTTAGTTGGCATTCACTCACAGATTTTAGTAGCTACTCATAGTTACTTCTTGATACTCAAGGTGATTCTGTTGGTGTCATGACCATGTAGAATATCTATGAATGCTCACAAGTGTTGACGAGTTTGCCAAGAGTGGCCATGTGTCGGCAAGCATGTTTGTGACACACTGTATCGGAAAATGTGTGCAATCTTGTATGTCGTGAGTAGTATCTACGAATAGTAGATACGAGTTGACAAGAGTGTGCTACGGGTGCATCACCAGTATGGAAAGAGTGGTCACGATTACCATAGGTGAACAAAAATAGCCATGCAAGTGCCCCGAGTAGCCACATGTTCCAACCGCTCCTGTAAATTGATTAATCAGGCCACCTGGGGCATTCATCCGTAGACTCTCTTAACATGCTCGTAACTTCTTGTAGTTGGCGCCGATGAAGTTACTCGTAGGTCGGTTGTAATGCAATGCGTACATCTGCTTTGCCCGTTAAATTTTGAAATTTCAAATTTGTATGGTGACTCGTTTTAACTCATAGCGGATTAGTAGGTCGGTCGTCAACACTCCTAGTGAATAAATAGGTCATCCGTAGCTCATTCATACAACACTCGATGGTCACTGGACTCGGGGCCATTTCATCCCACCAATGCAACAAATTCTGGGTATTTCAGACTAATGATCATACTCGTGAATGTGTGAAAGCCCCTCAAAGGTTGATCACAGTCTTTTAATATAATCATGTCGGCTTCAGTGCCTTGTACATTTATTTGGATCAGTATCAAACACAAACAAAACAATACAATACATTAACAATTTAACATTGCCCAGAAGCTTCAGAAATTGACTTTATAGGTTCAAAGAGTCGAACTGGTGTAACTTTACATATGCTGAGAACTACAGCTCAGGATCCGTAATGTGGTCGGTATTGCTTAGAAAGACATCTGCCTAAGTGTTTCGAGAAGTCTGTCATCCTCTTATTGAGTACAGTGCATAATTAGATTAATATCCAGTATTCGATATATTAACACCTTACGAGCGGCCTATGCGGTTTATTTATATGTACCGCACAGCGGGGTGTTTTTAGCCAAAATAGGGCTGTTTACGTGATCATTTTCATGCCTAAATAAGACCCAGAACGTAAAACAAGTACCTATCCCTGAAAGGGCATAAACAGAGCTTTCGAATGACACCATAACGATCCTTGTATGATGGATAGTTTTCTTGCAATAACCGTGCAACGCGAGTGCAAAAAGCAGGTAATTCGGTACTTTCGGTACATAATTGAGTATGTAGCGAGTGAGAGAGGGAGGAGGGAGCTGAGATTTGTGTCAGTAGGTTCGCCGCGGTGGTCTGGAGCAGTCATACGCTCGCTAGTCTCCTGCCACCACTTGTCTCTCTCTCTCAGCCACATTACGTGCTGAAATTGCCACTCGACCTATGTCGAGCGCCGCCACATAGTCCAGCTTTTTTTAACTCGACTTATGTTGCTCGCCGCTAATTAAGGGTTAATATAAATCATGGTCATGTACTATACTGTACTTGATGTGTAATGGTTAGAGCGTGTAAGTTCTGTATGTGATATCCTGGGTTCGAATCCTGGGATAATCATATGTTTTCATTAATATCATTTGGGATGTTATTGGTGTTAAGAATAATTTTCAAAATAATGGTAATGATTCTTCGGGTGACTGGACAATTCTCCTCTCCAACATTCTTTTCTTCCAACCACCTGCTTTCCACAATATTAATAGTAAGTTGTTTTCATTATCTCTTTGGGAAGGTGATGATTCTAATTGCAGCTTGGGTTCATGTACTGAATGTTAACCTTTGAAACCGATTGAATTGTAACTAGTATTGAATAAATGTATTTTTCAGACTAAAAATTCAACAACTATTTGCTTTCCATATTCTCTACATTTCTCATATTGTGTTCATATTATATAAAATCTAAACCAACGCTGCCAAACTACACACACACACACACACACGAACTCTCTCTCACGTAAACTTACTACATTTGATTAATATTAAATAACAATTATCATCGATGAAAGCTAAGCACTTTGAGCACTTTAACTTGACATGCATTGTGTTTGATGAGAGAGAGAGAGAGAGAGAGAGAGAGAGAGTTACAATGAGGTCCTGATGCGAGCACAGTCAACTTCCATTTTTTTTTATTTTTTTTCTTTTTTTTTTTTTCTATATTCCAACTTACTTCCTCTCGGGCATAGGCTGAGAGCCTTAACATTCACTGCTTTACAATGAACAGTGAAGCCCGTGAGGTCTTGTTCCAGTCTAGGGAGTGAGACATGTGAAGCACGTAGAGTACAACGAGCACCTGCCATCTTGCCTTCACATGAGGCACGGTGCTCACTCATGGCCCGAAACGACCCCATTTCTGAAGCCACCTCGTTTCCGTGCTTCACTGTCTCACTACCTACACTCGGACTCTCACACTTACACACACACACAACGCCACCTGTTGAGCAGATAACTCACCAGGCATTGCACCCCTATAGCATATCTTTGAATATGGGAATATTCATACAGTGCTATTTAATCAGGGAACAATGAGGGTATTTTATTGACGTTTCGGTGGGCTTGTGGTAATGCACTGATACTAGGTACAGCACAAATTCCATCCCAATAATATCTTCCCATTGATACATCAGGATTTGAACCCGGGACCTTTGGATTACCAGGCCAGTGGCAAGACCACTGCACCACACCTCCCCTTGTCGACCCTTCACATCAAGACGCCTGCCAGATAGAGCTACAGCTAGAGACAGATGGAGATATACAGACAGATGGATACTTGTTTCTCTTTCATCTTCTCTTTTTTTTTCTATCTTCTCTTCTCTATTCTTCTTTCCTCTTCAATGTTATTCAGGATAACCTGTGACGCTAACTCGGACACTTGTGTTGTGAGTCACGTAAGATCAGCACTCTGCCACACCGGACATGTTGTGATACACGGCAGACACATTGTTAGTCCAGGAAAAGGACCACTTCCAACAAAGCATCTTGTGAGAAAGTTTACACAATAAGTTAAGCAGTAAAATAAAGCACGCCAGAAACGAAATGTTCCTTATAGTTGTATGGATTATATATTTCATGTTGTGCACTCTTGTCTTCTCTTCTTTTATTTAAATTGTGTTGTATTGTATTATTAGTGAATTTATGTTTTGTTGTATCTGTTCATCTCCAATTTTCTTTCCTCTTCAATATATTTCTTGTGACGCAAAGTCGGACACTTGTGTCGCGGATCACATGCTATCACCACTCAGTTACGCCTTGATATATATGAGACACTTTTCTATGACAGACGAACAGACCACTTCCAACAAAACTTCTTGATAAGTTAGGCAGCACATTTTCATTGGACATTGCAGTAGTTGAGGATGACACGTGTACACTGTACAACATTAATTCTGACCCTTTCTAAACCTCTGACCTACTTAAAAGAGAGATTTTGCCTAAGATTTATGTCTTAGAGTGTATATAATAGGCAGTTAAAACCAAAATCTATAGGCTATAATTATATTTCCAACTGACAGTACATTTCATCCTTTAGGATCAAATTTAGTAGTACTTAATCCTCTCACTCTTGCTCAAGTTCTTGGAAACGTTTTACCACTACCCTTCACTCTCAAGCATGATTTACGTTACTGCGAGATGATACATGTATGTTGTGATTCGTTTCTACATGCAATATATTATACATCCAGAGATAATGCAAGACCCATACTATTCTAATACTGGGGAAATATATAAAACTACTGTATATATCTACATTATATAACACTACATGTTTATAGTTTGCTACGTATTTCACTACAAAATCTTTGTAATAGCTACGCCATAAAGATAGGGACATGGGGATTTGTTGTCATCAAATATATACATATCTCTATCTACATGTCTCTCTCTCTCTCTCTCTCTCTCTCTATATATATATATATATATATATATATATATATATATATATATATATAGATAGATAGATATACTGTGTATATATATATATATACAGTATATATATATATATATATATATATATATATATATATATATATAGTTCTTAATACAATGTAAAGTATTTTTAGCCTACAATTTGGATTTTTAGCATACGGAGGAGCTGAATTCCAAAATTGATTTCATGTTATATTTTTGTATTCTTTGTGACAATAAAGTTATCTCACCCTATTTTTAACTTATGAATGCGCTACCAATGAAAATATTATACATCACACATACACGCATATACTGTACTTAGTAAAACAAAACAAAATCCCCCTTGACGACTATCACTGGCATGTGTTATAAGATACAACAATGCAATTGATCAATTGATTGACTAATTGATTACTACTGTTGGTGTCAGAGCGTCCAGGGCTGCCGGTATTAGTGGTGGTGTTGGTGGAGAACAGTGGTGGTGTTGGTGGAGAGCAGTGGTGGTGTTGGTGGAGAGGATGTGGTGGTGGAGAGCATTGGTGGTGTTGGTGGAGAGGACGTGGTGGTAGAGAGTGGTGGTGTTGGTGGAGAGGATGTGGTGGTGGAGAGAACGTGGTGGTGGAGAGTGATGGTGTTGTTGGAGAGGATGTGGTGGTGGAGAGTGGTGGTGTTGGTGGAGATGATGTGGTGGTGGAGAGCAGTGGTGGTGTTGGTGGAGAGGATGTGGTGGTGTTGGTGGAGAGGATGTGGTGGTGGAGAGCGGTGGTGTTGGTGGAGAGGACGTGGTGGTGTTGGTGGAGAGGAACTGGTGGTGGAGAGTGGTGGTGTTGGTGGAGAGGACGTGGTGGTGTTGTTGGAGAGGATAGAGTGGTGGTGTTGTTGGAGAGGATGTGGTGGTGGAGAGTGGTGGTGTTGGTGGAGAGGATGTGGTGGTGGAGAGCAGTGGTAGTGTTGGTGGGGAGGACGTGGTGGTGGTGAGTAGCAGCAGTGAAGGAACCAACACACTACTACCGGAGATGATGGTCGCGGGCAACCCTTTGCGGGAGGGCCGTGGTGGTCCAGTGGTGAGCACGCTCACGTGTGAATCTGCAAGACCCGGGATCGAATCCCTGCCACGGCGGACATTTAGTGGGTGTGGCAGTACGTCCTAGCATGTTTCACATGCTCGCACCCAGTCAGGGGACATCCTGACGACGTATACAGACTAAACACACATAACAAAGCCACTCCAACAGCTTCCTCTCTCTCCAACACCCCTTCTCCCCTCTCAACACTCTTCTCTGAGCTAGTGCCGATACAAATGGCCAGTCCTGTATAGAATCGTGAGGTTCAGAGTCGTAAAAGATTCCAGGACGAGCTCCATAGAAACTGAAACTGAAACTGCGGCTCCTGCGTACCACCGAGGGAGGACGACCACAACCCACCGTCACGTGGGTACTTATGGTGCAACACTATTATTGTACACTCTATTGCACATTTAAGTTTATAGGAAACAAATGTTATATATGTATATAAGTTTGCTGTTGCAGACAAAAACTCTATAGGGTATTATACCACATTACCTTTATTTTCTCTCGATTATCAAACCCTATTTCACACTTTGGCTTACTGAATGAAAGATTGTATTAGATTTACTGTTAAATTGATTTTTGAAAAATTGAAAGTATGAATAGAAACACCATTTCAGAAGGAGCACTTTGCTGACAATGTTTCGCAGATAGTTTGTTCATGTCACTAACCTGAAGAAGATATCTGTAAAGCGTTGTCAACAAAGTGCTCCTCCTCAAATTGTGCTTCAATTCACTAGATGGTTTGTTATGTATTGTACCTATAAATAGACTATACATGTGATATTTTTGCGGTTTCGAGGTTCGAACTTGGGGGTTCGTTCTCCGATTTTGGGTCCCTTTCTGCAAAGTTCCATTGTCGTGTCAAGTCCACATCTACTATAGTCCATGACCTATATTATTTTTGCTGTTGCACACTATTATGGAGAATATAATTATATTGCAGGAAAGAAAGATAGTACCTCGAATGGATATTTATAACGTCTTACACTTTGCATACATTATAATAAACTATACTGCACAATTTACTTTACCGAATGAACAAAATATAATAGATATTATGTTGCTATATTTACTCAGTGTTGCAAACTTTAATTAAGATAATATATATCACATGGAACAAAACAGTACTCAATAAAAAATAGTTCTTTTTTGTTTCAGTCTTCCAAATGTTGGAGTTCATTTTTATTAAAGACCATACTTCCTAGTGTGTATATCCAGCATCTTCATATGATTGCCCCTTCTATTTCCATACCCTATTGCACACTTTGGCTTACTGAATAAAAAGCTAGATTAGCTTTTCTGTTTTATAACTATAGTTCATATATTAGTAGGCCAACAACAGTCCCCACTAAGCTCTATAACTAAACAAACGACTAGAGTAATCAATCAAATATTTCTAACATTTGAAAAGAGTAAGCCACGGCCGCGCGCGCGCGAATAGGTTTGGAAACTTGCAGCCGTTTTGCTCTCACCCATTTTTAAGTTAGAGAGGACAGAAGTTAGTATGTTTAGCCTACTTATAATAAATGGACTATATACTGTATGTACTCGCTTGTTTTCATTTATAAAATATTATATATGGCATGGAAACAAAACAAAAATCCTTCAAAGGTGTAACTTTAGCATTGTATTCTTATTAACCCTTTCAGTACTGGTGCAGTCATTATAACCTAATTCTGGATACTATTAGATGATTTCATTCAGTTTAAAAAGGGCATCCAGCAATTAACAAGCTTCGAAATATCTCACTTGACCCTTTTGACTACCACAGATCCTTCTTAACCTGCACGAAATCATCTAAGTATAGCAAGAATAACATAACAAAGACGTAGCCGGTACAGAAGGGGTTAACCAATCTCTTAGTTATATCCTGTTGCACATTATGGTCTGTACAGTATATTGTCAAAATATATACCATATCAGATAATGCTATACAACTTATATTGTGTTATCTATACCTTGATGCACATTAAACCTGAATATTCAGTACCGGTAACATCCTTTCATTATGTTCTGTAAACTATTAGACGATAATATTAAATTTAAGAAAGACGTTTACCAATTAAAAGGCTACAGATTATCCCAATTAATCTTTTTAGCTACAATATATCCTACCTAGGCTTCATAAAATCGTGTAAATGAAAATGAAATAAAAACAAAAACACGTCACACGTACTGAAAGGGTTAAGCAATACAGCACCCTACTGTTACTTTAAAGCCAGAGCCACACGAGCGCATGTTCAGGCAATGTTCTATGAGTAAGTTTGTTTTCGTATTATTATGAGGCTCTTTCGCATTCGAATCGGAAACTAAATCGAAGGTTGATTATATTAGGTAGTTTAATTCATATGAAACTTATATTTTGAAGCGGCCAGACTACAAATGCCCGATAAAATTAAGCGCAAGACGAGTTTGTGTGATTCAGTCTTAACTCTATTATAATACTGCATTATATGCATCAATTATCATAATATACTGTATATACCCTATAATGTAGGCCAATAGTTATAAATATATTCACAGCGCCTTAGTCTTACAACATTATCTATTATCACGCACTGTTGCACACTTTGGTTCACGGGGTATATGTGTAATAGCAAGATAATAACGCCACTGAATATGTATACATCTCTAGATTATTTTTTACATTATAGTTTGTATTCCATGCTGCATATACTTTATTTTATTATCCATATCACACACACTTATTTTGTGGTCCATGTTGCACGCATTTTATTTTGTATTCCATGTTCCAAACACTTAATTTTGTATTCCATGTTCACACATCTTATATTCAATCCATGTTACCCCATTTCATTTTGTATTCAATGTTGTACACACTTTAACTGGTATCCATGTGCCAAACACTGTATTTGTGTGTTCTATGTTGCACCACTATGGTGTATTCCTTGTTGTACACACTTTAACTGGTATCTATGTACCAAACACTTTATTTGGTGTTCTATGTTGCACCACTATGGTGTATTCCTTGTTGTACACACTTTAACTGGTCCATGTGCCAAACACTTTATTTGTGTGTTCTATGTTGCACCACTATAGTGTATTCCTTATTGTACACACTTTAACTGGTATCTATGTACCAAACACTTTATTTGGTGTTCTATGTTGCACCACTATAGAGTATTCCTTATTGTACACACTTTAACTGGTATCCATGTGCCAAACACTGTATTTGTGTGTTCTATGTTGCACCACTATAGTGTATTCCTTGTTGTACACACTTTAACTGGTATCCATGTGCCAAACACTTTACTTTGTGTTCCGTGTTGCACATATTTTCTTGTGTATTCCATGTTGCACACACCTTTTTTACTCAATGTTGCAAGTAGTATATTTTGTATTATCATATTATCATATGGAGAAGGGTGGAATGGACATGAGAGCAACAATAGTGGAGGGGCGGTTGACACAAGGAGAAGGAGGTAGTGTTTGAGTGTGTAGTATAATATGGTTACGTGTGTATATTTATCCCATGACAGGTTGGAGGATAGCATGGACCTAGGAGCTTTGGTAGTTATGAATAGCACCTATGTTACAACACATTTTAGAAGGACGCAGTGTACGGACCTGGGAGCCGTAGAGATGTTAAGTTATTATAGAGGAATGGAGGAGACGATGATGTAGAAGCTAATAGAGTATGATATGCTATATTATGTAAACTATATAACTGTATGTTACATATATATATATGCTATAACTGACTGGAGATGGACAACATGGGCCTAGGAACCATAGTGGTGGAGCTGGGGGGTTGAACAGTGGTGGAGACGATGATGGAAAATGTTCTATTGTGTATTTAGCTAACCTATTATATTTTAAGTAAGGTTAAGCTATATAGATTGTTATACACATGTGAATATTATGCCGTTACATGTTGGAGAAAGATGGGGTAAACCTAGGCGCCATAGTGGTGGAGAGAGGTGGTGGAGGTGGTGTTGGAGGCTGGTGACAACGGGGCGGTGGTGAAGTATCTAGTGACCTCACCAACAACACCATCACCACTATCTGCATCACTAACCAAACAACTATCATGTAAGTATAGTGTGTGTGTGTGTGTGTGTAGTAACCTCACCAAGAACACCATCACCACTATCTGCATCACTAACCATACAACTATCATGTAAGTATAGTGTGTGTGTGTGTGTAGTAACCTCACCAACAACACCATCACCACTATCTGCATCACTAACCATACAACTATCATGTAAGTATAGTGTGTGTGTGTGTAGTAACCTCACCAACAACACCATCACCACTATCTGCATCACTAACCATACAACTATCATGTAAGTATAGTGTGTGTGTGTGTAGTGACCTCACCAAGAACACCATCACCACTATCTGCATCACTAACCATACAACTATCATGTAAGTATAGTGTGTGTGTGTGTGTGTAGTAACCTCACCAACAACACCATCACCACTATCTGCATCACTAACCATACAACTATAGTGTAAGTATAGTGTGTATGAATGTGTGTGTGTGTGTTTGTGTGCTATGTCTTATACCTTCACCAACAACACCATCACCACTATCTGCATCACTAACCATACAACTATAGTGTAAGTATAGTGTGTATGTATGTGTGTGTGTGTGTATGCGTGTGTGTGTGTTTGTGTGCTATGTGTTATACCTTCACCAACAACACCATCACCACTAATTGCATCATTCAACATACAGTAATAATGTAAGTATGACGGTTAAGGGATTTCTTAAGAAGTCTTCCGAGCAAATAGTCACACGAACTTACTGACTAACGAACAAACAGGAGGTATTGTAATACTGCTTCGTTGTTTATATTTCACAACCGAATGTTCTCCAGCACCAAAAAATTAAAGGTATATGATGCACAAATATATATACCACAATAACAAAAACTATCCTTATTTGTGCAACTTTAACATGAAGTAATAGGGAATCGTAATAAATTATTTTATTCGGCATCTTTCCTATCCCAGAAGTGAAGAATGAAGAGGCAACATAAATATACTGTATATAAAAGCCTACAACGCGAACGTTTTTCATTTTAAAGTGCATCCTTTCCAACACGACTCTTCATTTTAGTTCCCTTCACCCCTTCCCATCCTCAGCCGTCCTCCCGCACAATTGACCAAGGAATTTCTGTCCAGGGGTGTTGTAAGCTCCATAACTCCAGGGTTTAAAACATCCTGGACCCCATGAATCAGTGAGGATGGGTGGGGGGGGGGGGGGGGCGAGTGAGGGGACAGAGAGGAAAGACAGTGAACACTAGTGAGTGAAAGCGAGAACCAAGTACGGCGCTAATATTTGTGTATGCAACCAGATGGCTGGAGTAAAATAGGAAAGAAGAGTAATTGGACAGAGGAAGAACAAGCTGAAAAGTGAGAAGTACAGTAGAAGACTGAAAGTTCTCAGGCTCAACCAAGTTGCTTCATTGTGCAAAGACCAGACCAGATGGCTGGAGTAAAGTAGGAAAGAAGAGCAATTGGACAGAGGAAGAATAAGCGGAGAAGTGAGAAGTATAGTAGAAGACTGTAAGTTCTCGGGCTCAACCAAGTTGCTTCATTTGTGGAAAATTAAGTGTGCTCTAGGCTTATACTGTTCTACTGAAGATATACATTTTCTACTGACAGAGAGAAAACAAACTGGCGTGTGGGCGCGCCTATGTGTGTGTGATTTACAGTAGGTACACTGGACACACAGACCTAAAGATCCAAGATATTCTAGCAGAGATAGCAATATCCCAAATACAGGACATTGGACGAAAAATGTAGGAGAGAGAGAAAGAGTGAGATAAATTATAACATTAACATACAAAATAGTTGCATAGGCAATCCCACTTACTATAGAGTCTGAAAAATAGCACAATTTATCTTTTGGTTTTCATAATGAAATACTATATCAACTTTATAGTGATGCAGATATTGAGGGAGATAAATATATTATGTTCTCTCCACTAACCAACTTTACTCCTAAACTCGATTAATGAAATCAACAAACACATGTAGCAGTGCACCACGAAGACAGTTTAATAGATAAATACAAATAAGTATATTTTTTTTTTTTTTTTTTTTTTCTATGTGATTGAGGGAGGCAAAAGGCATAACTGCCTATAGCGAGTGCCTCCCCCATAGTTGAAAGAGTGACAGGGCCAAAATCAAGGGACGTTCGAGCCAAAATGCCTGGACACACGGAGTTTGAAGCAATTTAAGTCATAGGAAGAGGGAAAGACTGATTCTGGGAGAGAGTTCCAGAGCTCAGCTGTTGAGTAGAAGAAAGTTTGAGAGTAACGTTTCACTCTTGGGTTGGAGAGTTGCACAGAGTAGGGGTGGGATTGAGTTGCAAGACGGGTACCACGTGCCCTACGTAAAGGAGGTGGTATGCACTGGGATAGCTCTGAGGAACACTGATTATTATAGTAGCGATAGAATAGCGAGAGAGATGCAACATTGCGGCGGAGAGAGAGAGATTGCAGAGAGTTGGTGAGTGGACGGGAGTTAATGATACGAAAGGCCTTCCTTTCAACTTTGTCTAGGAGAGCAGTGTGAGAGGAACCTCCCCACACATGTGAACAATACTCAATACAAGGGCGCACTATGCCCCTGTACAGAGCAAGAAGCTGTGCAGGGGAAAAGAACCCCCTAAGGCGGTTGAGCACACCCAGCTTCTGGGAGGCTGCCTTAGCAAGACTGGTAATATGGTCCTTCCAAATGAGAGCAGAAGAAAAAGAGACACCAAGAATATTGAGAGAAGATGAAGGGTTGATTTTTGTATTGTTGAAGAATAAGGGATAGTCCGCTGGGAGATCCTGACGGGTAGATAGATGGAGAAATTGGGTTTTGGAAGCATTAAAGTTAACAAGGTTTTCTCTGCCCCAATTGGAAATAGTATTTAGATCAGAATTTAAGAGTTCTATAGCTTCATTACGTTTGTCGTTGAGGGATTGCTGGCTGGGGCGTTCTGAAAAACTAATGGAGTAGTGCAAGGTTGAGTCGTCTGCGTATGAATGGATGGGAATTAAGGTACAGTTAAGGAGATCATTTATAAAAATTAGAAAGAGAATAGGAGATAGGGCAGAGCCCTGAGGAACACCGGAGTTTATAGAGTGAGGAAGTGAACAATGGCCGTCCACAACCGCGGCTATGGAACGGCCGGAAAGGAAATTAGAGACAAAGGCACAGATGGAGGGATAGAAACCGAAGGAGGGTAGTTTAGAAATTAAAGATTTATGCCAGACTCTATCGAAGGCTTTCGATATGTCTAGTGCAATATAAATAAAGTAGGTGTGCAGTTTTCGCATTACCCCCCCCCCCCAAAAAAAAATGCATACGCAACTCTGCGACCTAGAATTCTGCAAGTAGTAGGCATATTGAGTCTCTTAGGTAAAATCGGTATATATATATATATATATATATATATATATATATAATAACTGTTTTTATACTCACATCCGGACTTAACCACCGACAGTCAGAACAAGTGCCCATACTTTAATCCACTATACCACAGCGTGATAGAGGATACCTGTGTGCAGTGGATTAAAGCATAGTCACTCGTCCTGACTGTTGGTGGTTCATGTCCGCCTGGGAGTATATATATATAATTACATTTATGATCGCATTAAATCCTAACCATTGGAATATTTATCTATAATATGGTCAGCGTAACATTATTTTGTAGCGTTTTGAATATGGTGTAATTCAAATTTAGAATATATATAAGAAAGAAATAGTGACCATAATCTGTACCTTCACCATTCAGCTTAACCTTTGAATAACAAAAAACAAAATTTGGACAATCGTTGTATTGAACAACCGAATTTGCCAGCAAAATGTGATGATGATACGTAACCCGTTCAGTACAGTTCTGTTAGTTTCATTTCATTCTGGATATCAAGACAATTTTATTTAGTATATGAAGGGCTTCCATAAAATTAGCTGGCTTTCAACTATCTTAATTTACCCTTTTTACTACCACAGATCCTTCATACGATCCACAAAATCGTCTAATTATAGCTAGAATACAATAAAAAAGACGTCACCGGACACAAAGGGTTAAACAGTCTAGGAAGAGTTTAAAGAAAATTATTAACACTCTTCTTATGTTCTTTGACCTTGACCTTTAACCTTAAGTATTATAATATATATATATATATATATAATTATATATATGATTGAAATATATGATATTTAAGTCAAATGCAACTCACAGTCGTCAGCTTATCGAAAATTAAGTATATTATAATATTGACCTTATATTTGATGTTGACCCGTGACCTTGACCTATCAAATGGAATTATGTTTATACTTGTATGACCTTGGTCTAGGCATTCTGAATATGAGTGATATGCCTAATGAGAATCTTACATTAAATAGGAAATACTAGTAAAAATCCTATTTCGAACTTTAACCTTGACCTTTCACCTTTACCTTAGAATTTCTTATCCAGGATTTAGTTAGCTTAACAGCAATGTTCATATTAACTAGCATTATGAATATGGTGTAATTCATATAAAAACACATTGATTACAAATAGTGATCATATACTGTAACCTTGACCTTTGACCTTTGACTTAAAATAAAATACATATATTTGGATGGTCGTCGCATTGGCCAACTGAACTTGCCTATATAATATGGTGACAAGACATTAAACAGTCTAGGAGGAGTTTAGGGTAAATGACAAATACTCTTGTTTTGACCCTGACCTGTGACCTTAACTATTACAATATTTATGTGAAATTTGATATATATATGATATTTAAGTAATAAGCCATAACACTGCCAGTTTTCCTAAATTTGAGTAATATTTTTTAATAAATAATAAAAGTTGACCTTTGACCTTGACCTTTATGTAAGAGTTCATGAAAATCAAATAAGCATGTGTAATTTCATTGAAACCCATCAGTTAGTTTCATATATATTAGTATAATAGTTGACCTTGACCTTTGACCTTTATCTTGACCATTATGTCTCAACATTTATTATTTTCCTTTTCACTTAAAATACAACTATCTCACCACATTTTGTGAAGTTTGCATGAAAAGTAAAGAAAATAGCATATTGACCTTTTATTTGACCCTGACCTGTGACCTTGACCTTTCATATGGAATTGAATAGTTTCTTGTATGACCTTTTCCTAGGTATTCCGAATATACATGGTAAACCTAGTGAAAATCTAACAGTTAGTATAAGAAATACTAGTAAAAAAACTATTTTGACGTTTGACCTTGAACTTTGACCTTACCCTTTAAAATATTTATCTAAGATTTATGCAATACGATATCAAGGTTACCAGTAACTTGTATTGTGAAAATGAAGACATTTGGGTAAAAAGTAAAATATCTAGTAAAAGTTGACCTTTGACCTTGACCTGTGACCTGGACCTTTTTGTAAGAGTATTTTTTTGTTTTTGTCATTGACATTGCCCTGGAAAATCAAATAAGCATGCCTATTCATTAAAACCCATCAGTTAGTTTCATATATATTAATAGAATAGTTGACCTTGACCTTTGACCTTTATCGTGACCTCTATGAAATGTGTGTCCAAATGTATTATTTTCCTTTTCATTTAAAGAGCAACTAGCTCACCAAATTTTGTGAAGTTTGCATGAATAGTAAAGAAAATAGCATATTGACCTTTTATTTGACCTTGACCTGTGACCTCTACCTTTCATATGGAATTATATAGTTTCTTGTATGACCTTGGCCTAGGTATTCCAAATATACATGGTAAGCCTAGTGAGAATCTAACAGTTGGTATATGAAATACTAGTGAAAAACTTATTTTGACCTTTGACCTTACCCTTAAATATATTTACCTAAAATTTGGTGAATATGATATTAAGGTTACCAGTAACTTATATAGTGAAAATGAAACCATTTGAGTAAAAACAAAAAAATATGAAATATTGACCTTATATTTAACCTTGACCTTTGACCATAACCTTTAAGTTAAATGGAAAAATTATTTTTGACTGACCATCGCATTGACCAAATGGATATACCTCGGAAATTTGGTGAAAATCCATTGAACGGTCTAGGAGGAGTTTCCGGACAGACAGACGGACGACGACGACGGACGACTACGGACGACGACGACGACGACACACAGGCTGGTTGGTGGTGCACAGTATACGGGCGGTATCTGTTTGCGCGATACCACTCTGCTTTGCAGAGTTGATAAATGTATGCACACACAAATATATATATATATAATGCATATACATTCCTTCATTTCCCCTCGTTGCTGCCTCCTCCTCCTCCTGCCTTCATTTCCCCTCATTGCCTCCTGCCTCTTCCTCATCATCATTATCATCATCAACATCCTATTATTCTTCCTCCTCCTCAAACTGCTCCCCCATCCTCTTCCGCCTCCACCATCTTCCTGCTTCTACTCCTACCCTCCTCCTACACTACTCCTCCTTCTCTTCCTACCTTTCTCCTCCTCCTATGCCTAGTCTCCAATCCTGAAATCCGGGAATAAAATAAGAAGAATAAGGAGTCAAATACATACATTTTATTTATTTATTTGTGTATTTAATTTTTGGTTGGTTACTGAAAACAATAAATCACCAATACTACTCTTTCTACACCATTAACAGCTGATGATTGTTTGCAACGATTAATATAAAATATGAAGCTGCTATAACAATGTATCATATTAATGCTATGTTTTCACAATTAACACCCCATTTGGCTATGAGAGCTCTGTAATAACCGAGTAATAAAGGTGGAGATCAGTCAATTTCTGGGGAGCTTAACAAACATATACTGTATCATAGACTACATGCAGTAGATCTGGACTGTTCACGAAAATGGAACTTTGCAGTAAGCGACCCAAAATCGGAGAACGAACCCCCGAGTTCGCACCTCGAAACCGCGAATATATCACATTTTCGCGGTTTCGTGGTTCGAAAATAGGGGTTCGTTTACCGATTTTGGGTCCCTTACTGCAAAGTTCCATTTTCGTGTCCAGTCCAGATCTACTGTAGTCTATGACTGTATATATATATATATATATATATGAAATGACGGGTCTGAAGACAAGCCCTGCAGGGAACAGATGCAAAATAGCCAGTCTACAACTAAAAGACCCTAAGAGGACCAGAGAACGAAAGGAGAAGAAAGGAAGAATACAAGAGCCACCCCTGTTTCCCCATGCTCTAACCACCACAATCATGGGAAACCTTCCTCAACAAATACAGGAGCTATCCCTGGTGCCTCGTACTCTAAAACATCAGCCACCAGCCACAAGTATGGGAAATTCTCTCAGCCAATCCACTCCCTGCGTTTAAACCATGCCAGCCAACCACAGGACAGCATTTCCTCTCTGTACAGATCTACAGTATGATGAGAGGATGTTTATGCAAGTTGCACATCAATGCCCAGAGTCCTATAGGAATAAATGGATGTAAACAAGAGCATCAGATACGACAGATACGAAGATGCCAGAACGTCCCTACAACTATGACCACTAAGCGAGAAATAAACAAGTTTACCTCAGAGCTTGAATAATGGTCTTCACATAATTAGGGAGATTTCTATGTTAATAAGTTAGCTAAACCATAGGTAATTGTTAATTATAATACCTATGAGGTAAGTCATCATGTAAATATTAAACCTCGATGCCTAGACTAAGTAATTTACCTCACAACTTCTTCACAACCAATTTCCCCATATCCCTATTACTTCGAGCCCCTGTAAACGAGAGTCAAGAATAAAGCCGCATATTACCTTTAAAAAATTATGGAGAAGTATGCAAACCTCAACTGCGGTGCTACCCTAAACCTGAACAAGGAGCAGAGTAGCTAATCACAGTAGTGGCTTTGTACCAGCCTGCCCTAACCCTGCCCAGAGAGTGTACTTGCCTGAAGTACCCCCTGAAGCCCTGCTCGAGTGACGCCCTACACCCCTGAAGTCTGGAACCTGAAGTCCTGCTCGAGTGACGCCCTACACCCCTGAAGTCCTGCTCCATGGACCTACGATCTACATCGGCCAGACTCGTACTCTCTCTCTGCCCTCCAACATTATAATCACTAAGTGTCCCTGTGTATATTACGTTGTGTTTATTGTTGTCGAGGTATAGGTAAAATATGTGAATCTTGTTGTGATAATTCATTCTGATATCTGTGCCTAAGATCCTTGATTGCAAACTGTGTTAATCCTTCTGAACCTTATATAAAGTCCTTGCTAGATCTGTGTCCAAGACCTAGCTTTCTTGATTAATTTATCTTCTCTAGAACATCCTACGCATACTTTATATAATTGTGTTTATTAATTCACCTCGCCACGCACTCACAGATTTTCCTAATATATGTATTCTGTTATGTATGCTGTGAGTTGAGGTCGAAGTGTATTTCGTGATTTAATTCCCTTTCCTAATACATAATTACCTAGAACCTACGCCCATTTTCATAACTAATTTATCTCAGTCTACTCGAGTATAAGTATTATTATTTCATAAACTTAATTCTTTCCCGAGCTCCCCAACCTACGTTCGATTATATAATCGCCTTTGTAATGATTTTATGAATTAGTATTTACGTTCATTTGATTACTGATGTAAGTATTTCTGATTCTTCATGCCTAGGAATTCTAGCATTGCATAGACTCTGTTACTTAATTATCCATCACCTTACCTACACCTCGTATTACGGTGTATGCTTATTAAGACTGTTAACTCGTTCAGACCTCTTGGTTATGCTGCCATAAACATTTCCTTAGCACAACTTCGTCATGTGCGTTAATTTTCTTTTATAATTAATATTGTGTTAATTATCAGTTTACGCTATTAAATCATAAGCGTCTCCAGAGCATTTGTTGACTAAGTTCGATTAGTTGATTATAATTTGTTCTCAAATACAATTAGTAGATATTATTCTATAGTTAATTCATAATTGTATGCTAAACATTACATATGAAATCTTCGACTCATTTCGTTATTATTACATACGATCGTTTGAAGTGAATATAAGATTCCCATCATAAATTACATAATCCAAGTTATGACTATAATAATTTGTGCAAATAATTAATTAACATTCTGCCACCAATCTCGTTGTAATATTATTTAAACTAAAATCATAGTTGCACAAACTTAAATCTTATTTTCCAAAACCGCAGTCCAACTTCATGACCTGACCCCTTTGTTAATGAGAAGGTCAACTTAGTATACTCGTCTACCTGGATAGCGCGCGCTCACTATACCGTGTGACTTACCCACTACAGTATACCTGTGTGCTTATTTATCCTCTCAACTCACCCAGTATCTCTTGTATTGAGATTGTGTTCTAGTATCTTTATTGTTGATTATTCACAGAAGACACTCGACTCGCATCATTATTATTATTAAGCGTTGATACTATAAGTCACGTGTATTAATTTAGTTGCTATTTATTACCTTATTTATAACCACATTTGTTTCCTGATTGAATCTCATTGATTTTCTAAGCTTTCTATGTATTCCATTCATTGCCTGATATTTCTAATAATTATCAAGGTAATACTTCATCCCGGATTACGAGTCTATATTCGTGAGCTGGAAATAGAAATGATTATGCTAAGATTGTCTAGTCCTCAAGCTAGACGGTATCTCGAATAAACCTATTTGTGAATTACATGTGTGTTGTTACTGAGTTCTGTATTACCCAATTGAATACCTATTTTGTGCTATTAAGAACGTGTTCGGTGTGACCCTGTTAGGCTTTATTACGGTCTATAAGTCCATATCTGGATTTTAGTAGAGACTATATCACGAGTTGTAAATATTACAACCCGACATAACAATATATATATATATATATATATATATATATATGTACAGATGAGAGAGAGAGTGGGAGCGGGATTTGAAAGGGAAGAGGATGTGTAGTTGAAATTTGTACCCTGAAAAGTGTTATGGAGAAATATCTGGAGAAGCAACAAAAGGTGTATGTTGCCTTTATGGACTTGGAAATATGACAGAGTGGATAGAGACTGTATGTGGAAAGTACTTAGAATATACGGAGTAGATGGCAAGTTGCTGAAAGCAGTGAAGAGCATGTATGAGGGTGCAAAGGCGGCAGTATGTGTGGAGAATGAGCAGAGCGAGTTCTTTGATCTGAATGTTGGGTTGAAATAGGGGTGTGATATTCCCTGTGGTTGTTTAATGTATATATGGATGGAGACGTGCAAGAAATAGAAGGAAGAGCAGTGGATGTTGGTGTATCGCTGATAAGGGAGGGAAACGAGTGGATATGCTACCTGTACTGCTGTTTACTGATGATACAGTTCTGAGGAGCGACAATGAATGGGAGTTGCAGGGTCTGGTAAATATGTTTGGAAAAGTGTGCTAAAAACTGAATCTGAAGGTAAATGCGAGGAAGAGCAAGGTTATGGTCTTCGAAAGGGTGAAGCCACAGAGTGTGAAGTGAAGTTGAA
This sequence comes from Paralithodes platypus, assembly GCA_032716605.1. Taxonomy (NCBI): domain Eukaryota; kingdom Metazoa; phylum Arthropoda; class Malacostraca; order Decapoda; family Lithodidae; genus Paralithodes; species Paralithodes platypus. Next base: position 69,848,560 of record CM064575.1, on the reverse strand, counting down.
CGGACAGGCTATGGAGATTGTCAGCTCATTTAAGTATCTGGGCAGTGTGTTGAGTAAAGATGGGAGTATGGATGAAGAAATGCTGGAGAAGGTGAAATGGGGGAAGAGGGTTGTAGGAAAGCTGAAAGCATTAGCAAGAAATAGGGTGGTCTGCATGGAAGTGAGAAAGTCATTGCTTGACAGTGTGGTAATCCCGACATTGTCTTATGGAAGCGAAGCATGGACGTTGGTGGAGAGACTCAGACCAAGAATGAGAGGGGTGGAAATGAATTACTTGAGAAGTGCGTGCGGAGTTACATGGAGGTTTAGACAAACGAATGAGTAAGTAAGAGGGAGGTGTGGTGTGAAGGTAGATGTGCTGGAAAGTGTGAAAAGGAACACTTTGAGATGGTTCGGCCATATGGAACGTATGTGAAGCGAGAGAATAACTAAGAGGGTGTACGAGAGTGAGGTGGAATGACAAAGAGGGAGAGGTAAAGCGACAGAGTGGTGGAAGGATGGACTTAAGAAGCATATGAATGAAGGCGGTGCTGGTTGGTAGGAGGGGCGTTGACTGACTGGGGACAGATGCATGGGGGCGCTTCGTTCGTAGCCACCCCTTCGGGGATCACGGTGTCAGCAATAGATAAATATATATATATATATATATATATATATATATATATATATACATATATATATATATATATATATATATATATATATATATATATATATATATATATATATATATATATAAAAGCGTTTATACCTTATTCCAGTTCTAACAAGTAAAGTAGTAGCAAAAATTAGCCTCTAGTGGACAAGCGTTATTTGTCCTATGTCCTCCAGTCTTATATTATAAATGAGTAAACAGACGAGAACAAATTTGTTCAGAACATACAGTGAAGGGAAGTGTAAACAGGAAGAAGGAAGTCGAAGAGTGAATGATGACAGGCTGTCCGCCTTAGTTTTCTTATCAGACAATTAATATGTTAGTCTACTTGCCAGCAATGTGAACCCGGAAATGTTGAGTACCCCAAAGTTTTAAGTTAGAAATGTACAGCATGGGTCCCCAGCACTTAGAAACTGCCGGATGCTAACTTGCATATGTTGGGCAACTAGCAAAATTAGCGAAATTAGCATAAATTAGCATAATCGCCTAAGTGACCATTTTTCAACGCCCAGTGGGTCAATTTTGATGAAGTTTCAGTCAATTTAGAAGGGTTAGAGGACGCTGAATTGATTGGATTGGACAGATGACTTATGTATTTGAAATAATTGAAATAAGAACATAAGAACATAAGAAAATGGGAGTCTGCAGAAAGCCGATTGGCCTAAGCAAGGCAGATCCCTGTCCCACACAACCCCAAATCAATTACAAAGCCCAATTATAGGCTCAACACTCTAATACCCTGAGGATCATCTTACCAAAACGGTTAGAGATTAACGCAGGATTATGGGGGTCTGCGAGCGCTGATTGGCCCAACCCGGCTGATCCCCCTTCACACCCAACCCCTCTCGTCCATATGCTTATCCAATTTTATCTTAAAGCTCCCTACAGTTTTAGATCCCACTATAGCACTTGGTAGTCCATTCCACCCATCTGCAACTCTGTTACCAAACCAATATTTGCCTATATCTTTTCTGAAACGAAATTTATCTAATTTGAAACCATTGGTACGAGTTCTTTCGCTATCACTGAGCTTTAGTACATTTGTCATGTCCCCTTTGTTAATCCCACTAACCCACTTGAACACCTCTATCATATCCCCTCTAACTCTGCGTCTCTCTAACGAATGTAAACCTAATTTCTTCAGCCTTTCTTCATACGGAAGATTTCTAATATTATGGATCATTTTTGTCATTCTACGCTGTACTCTCTCCAATGAATCTATGTCCATTCTGTAATAAGGACACCAAAATTGGACAGCATAATCCATATGGGGTCTCACTAATGACAAGTAAAGTTTTAAGATAACATCAGCAGTTCTGTTACTCACACTCCTAGAGATGAACCCGAGAATCCTGTTTGCCTTATTACGAACGCCTATACACTGTTTTCTAGGCTTCAAATCATTGCTAACAAACACACCTAGATCTTTCTCGCAGTCTGAATTTTCTAATTCTAAATTAGCTAGTTTATATTTAACATTTGTTTGCATCTTCCCTATCTTTAATACCTTGCATTTGTCAATGTTAAACTTCATCTGCCAATTTACTGACCATTCATGTAAGGTATCTAGATCCCTTTGGAGGCACTCTATATCGCTATCTGAATCAATTGATCTCCCCATTTTAGTATCGTCTGCGAATTTACTTATCCTACTAGTTATACCTAAATCTAGGTCATTTATGTATATAAGAAACAACAGAGGACCTAATACCGATCCCTGGGGGACACCACTTTTGACTGCTCCCCACTCTGACTTGGTACCATTTATGCTGACTCTCTGTTTCCTACCAATTAGCCATGACCTAATCCATCCCAACAACGCCCCACCTATTCCATGTGCCTCAACCTTTCTCATCAAGCTCTCATGAGGGACTCTGTCGAAAGCTTTACTGAAATCTAAATATATAATATCGTATGCCTTGTCATTATCTACTGCTTCATATACCTCTGAGAAAAAACTAAGCAAATTAGTAAGGCAAGAACGTCCCTGAGTGAATCCATGCTGAGATGAATTGATTAAGTTAAATGTTTCTAAGTGGTTTCTCATTTTCCTAGCAATAATTGACTCTAGTAGCTTTCCTATGATTGAAGTGAGACTAATGGGACAGTAATTGGATGCTATTGATTTATCACCTTTTTTGAAAATCGGAACTACATTTGCAAGCTTCCAAGCTTCTGGAACTATACCTGTTTCTAATGAATTGTTAAAAAGAAATGTTAATGGGTAACTTAACTCATCTCTGCATTCTTTTAATACTCTGGCATATACCTCATCGGGACCAGGCGATTTCTGAGGTTTCAGTCTGTCAATTTCCTTAAGCACATCATTTCTACTTATAGTAACCGTACTTAACCTATTTTCTATACTATCGCTATATACCTTACGGACTTCTGGAATCTGTGCCAAATTTTCATTAGTGAAAACGGATAGAAACTGACTATTTAATGTACTGCACATTTCTAAATCATTTTCTGTCATTTCTCCTATCGAAGTTTTAAGGGGGCCTATTTTATCTCTAACTTTAGATTTATATAGCTGGTAAAAAGCCTTAGGGTTATTTTTTGAGTCATTGGCTATCCTGATTTCATAATTTCTTTTGTCTATCCTTATACATTTTTTAACCTCTCTTGATAGATTCTGATAGTAAGCAAGTAGGTGAATTTCGCCTTTCTTAATTTTTCGATATATTCCTCTCTTTTTTCCTAGAAGGTCTAATAGTCTATTATTCATCCATTTGGGTTGGTTCTGTGTTGATCTAAATTTTCTTTTGGGGATATATTTATTTTGCGCATTGTGGAGTGAAGAAATAAAATTATTATATGTAGCTGTCAAATTATCCTGAGTTAAGACAGGTTTCTGAGAGAGAGTATGTTCATTAGCGCACCTGGGTCCACTTAATAGTTTAACCATAGGATCGACTCTTAAGGCTCGTCTTAATCCACCATAATTGGCTTTTCTGAAATCTGGGATAAGTGTCGTATTCTCTTTAGCCTTTCCTGTCCATTGTATGTTAAAATAAATTGATTTATGATCACTATTTCCTAGTTGGTCTCCTATCTCTACATTATTTATCATTTGTTCATTATTACTGAGAACTAAATCGAGGATATTATTACCTCTAGTAGGCGAGTCTATGAATTGAAATAAAAACTATCCTGTACCGCCTCAATAAACTCGTTTGAATCTGAGTCGCCGATTTGATGCTGTCAATCAATATTCGGAAAATTAAAATCCCCCATAATACACACATTGCTAAACCTTGATGCTATTTTCACTTCCTGCCATAAAGCTGTACCTTCGTTTCTACTCATATTTGGTGGTCTATAAATAACTCCAATAATTATGGTCTCACTACCTTCGCTAACCTCAACCCAAACACTTTCGTTATCAGTATTTAGTCTAATACCTGATTTAATACAGCTTTTTAAAGAACTCCTGACAAACACTGCTATTCCGCCGCCCCTCCTACTTGTTCGGTCGCGTTTAAACAAACTATATCCTGGTATATGGAATTCTGCTAAAAAAAATCTTGATTCTGTATTAATCCATGTTTCAGTCAGTGCTATAATGTCTATATTTTCGTTGCTAACAAGTGCTCTAAGTTCATCCATTTTGTTACATAAACTCCTACAGTTTGTATAATATAATCGCAATGAATTTATTTTACTAGTATCGGATTTACCTTTATTTCTAACTGAATTCCCATCTTCTGTTACACCTTCAATATTTCTACTAGCAGTACAATTAAAATCCTGTGACTGATATTTTCTATTCCTATCTGATGTACCAGTACGGCAATTTACCCTATCTAGACAATTATTCTTACTCATATTCTCAGGCTTTATTTTCAGCGAAACCCCGCGACAATCCTATCTATTGACCTAGCTAATTTGCCACCCCTAGCCGAGAAAGATGAACCCCGTCCTGTGCGTACAACTGATTTTTACCATAGAAACGGGTCCAGTTATCAAGGAATGGTATTGCATTTGCATTACAGTATTTTTCCAGCCGACAATTGATACCAATTGCCCTAGATGACCATTCCTTGCTGACCCCTCTCCGTGGCAAGATACTGTGTACTACAGGTATGCCTCCCTTCCTCCTAACTTTATCTAACACCTCCCTGTACTGCCGAAGCAGTACTTCCGTCCTACCTTTACCAACATCATTGCTCCCTGTACTGAGACAGATAATGGGGCTATCTCCAATATCTTTCATGATGTAATCAATTTCCTCTAACACCTTCCCAACCCCGGCACCAGGCAGACAGACAAGCTTCCTAATATCAGTACAGGTGGACCTAGCTAAGTGTCTGACCATGGAGTCCCCAACAATTGAGAAGGTCTTGCCTCTCCTTGTCGATGACTTGGTAGCAGCTGCGGCAGCGGCAGGAACTCCTGGGGCAGCAGTTGAAGGTACTCCTGGGGGGGCAGCAGTCACAGCATTCCCTGTTGGAGGCAACTTACTTACCTTTCTCCTGGTTTCCTCGCCGAAGGAATCACTCGCAGCCACATTCGTCATCCAAGGTGATGAACTTGTTGCTGAGGGCAACTGGCCGCCGTAGAAATTTGCAGGTTGTTGCACTTGTTGGAACAACTGTCCAGGGAGCATCACGATCCCTAACAGCAGTTGCACTATCCTCACTTTTCTTGTCAGCCAAAGTCAACTTTAAGGCCAAATTCTCGTCTTTGAGAGACTGCACCTCTCTCTCCACATTCTCCATCCTTTCTTGCAAAGCAAGACAAAGCTGGAGAATATGAGAGGAGGTAGCAATCTCGTCAACACCAGCCATTTTTAAGAAAGCGTTAATACTATCACCACACTATGGGCAAAGATAATTCACTGGGAGTCACTAGGGACAGGTCCTCACTCAGCAAAGGTCAGGCAGGTACTGGAAATAATTTCAACTCGGCTTTAAATTTTACTATATTTATGAACACACTTATCCAAACATCATAACTTATGTATTTGAAATAATTGAAATAACTTCAACTCGGTTATAAATTGTAAGATATTTATGAACACAATTATCCAAATGTGCAGAACATGCACACTTTTATTCACAGGTATTAGAGGTAACAAAGGCAAGTACCATACCAAACTAGAATAATATGACTATGGGTAAACAATATCCTCAAAATTAAAACACAAGTATACCCAAAATTATCAGAGCTGAAAAATATGTGCACTAGTTACACAACATAAAACTTCCATCAAGAAAGAGTGTCTTGCACTTCTACTGCTCTGCACTGTTATAAAGCATATCCTCATCATAAAACTCATCCTCATCGCCTTCATCTTCTTGTCCTGACTCTGCATTCTTGTCATATTGCTCTTCTAGCTGTGAGTGTGTGAGTGAGTTGCAACATGTACTATCATAGCCTTTGCAGAAGCAGGTAGCTGGTACAGGCCAGGCCTGCAGCTACACAGCTGCACTTTGCTGTTAAACAGGGTTTTAACCCAGCTTTGCAGCTACAGCTGATCACTTCCAACATGGCAGGAGGAGCAACGGGGCTTGCATCCAGGATGGGCATGATGACTTCCTCTTCCTCCTTCTCGCCTTCCTTCTTATTCCATCCAAACTCTGTGATGTCCACAGCTGGTGGGTCAGGGCAGTCTTTTGCTTTCCAAAGCAGCACCTGTAGATGGGCACGCAGTCCATGGAGGAGAGCGTTGCGCTCTGTAGGAGGCAGTGTCTTCAGTGCTGGGGGGGTTTTGCGCTTTCGGTAGATGTCATATCTGGCGACGTTCAGAGATGCCGACTCCCTCTGGTTGTACAGAGCCAGGAAGAAACCACTCACTGCCTCTGTAATCTGTAAATCAGTAGCTCCCTCCTCTCCGATGAAATGAAGCAGGTCACCAGGTATTACTCTCATGGCCTTGAGTGCGGACACCTTCCCTTTCCCGGCGGGATAGGAGGTGGTGTCACATCCGGAGAGAGCATGCATAGCCAGGATGGAGCGACACTGCTCACCGAGATTCTCTACTGTCGAATTGATGTTGAGAATAGTGCCATCCCATCTCTCCATCTGCAGGTGACATGTGATACCCACCTTCCAGCACCAATAGACCATGAGTACGAAAACATCAGTGTCGTCGCTGAGAATGCGGACAGCTGTAGCTCCGCGACTGGCTGCATCCAATATGTATGAGTTGAGGGAGACGTCAGCCTCGTCATGAGTGACAATACTGTCTGCTTTGCTGACCATCTTGATGTGATCTCCTATGCTGTGTGTGCACAGGAGCTCACCCAGTCTCCGTTTGTTTGTCTTGTTCTTCATCACTTTGTCGCGGATAGGTAGAGGGGTTGTCAGTGAGAGTCGGTACTCTGTTGAGCTCTCCCCGGCTTTTCTCTGCCTCTCGTGGTCTTTGGCAGAGACTTGCTCATACCGGTCAAAGATGACAAATGTTTCGGTGATGTAGCGATTAAGCCGGCGCCCCATGCTGGCTGCGAGGTCAGCTACAGTGCCTGACGATGGCCACACCACGTGGTAGATGAGCTGCGATGTATCAACGAGTACATGTGGTGAGTGAGGATTGGGGACAAGGATTCCAAGACGCTGGACGATCACAGACTTGTTACCCTTCCTGAGGCATCCATACTCATCGATGATGGATGCAGGGACCTGGCCGAGCTCGTAGTCAAAGAGGGCAGAGAGCTCCATTCTTCTCTTGCTCCCTACCACCAGCAGCCAAGCAAACAACGCCTCAAGGTCACATATGATCTTCTCATTGACCTTCACTCTTTTTTTGTTGAATTTCATTGTCACCACCTTATTTGAGATGGGCACATGAAATCTCTCAGGAAGTGATGAAGAGAACAGTGTGCTCATGTCCTGTCCGATCTTCAATGCATCTTGCACATTCACCTTTTCATCTGCCACCTGGCCATTTATGATATGGTGGACGGTCGCAGTCTCTGTGGTGAGTGGATGGGAGTTTTCTTGTAGCACTCTCAGGATTTTAGCCCGGTCCTCTTCGTCCAACTCCCGCCGTCCTTTACCCTCTTCTTTGTGGCTGTTGGGCTTCATTGTCTTATCCAGTGCTTCAGCATCGTGGTAAATCTCATCCAATGACTTAGAGAGATAGGAGCAGATGCCGATTTTTGTTCTCGTAAATTTTTCGTAAATGACGTCATTTCTGTCGCAGCAAAATTCTAAATACACCGTTGGAAAGGGCGTCCAAAACTCTATAAGATCACCAAATTTCATAACTGTCAGACAGAAATTATGTGTGCACCTATTGGTACTGCAAATTTTGAATACTAAAAAAAAAACTAAAAATTAATCTAAATACTCAATATCTCAAAAACTATAGCAGCTAGCGAGATGGGGCTTAGTGTGTTGAACGTGCCAGGTTACGATCTGTTCAACTAAACACTAACATTGAAACTGTAGCTCAACATGAGAGTAGGGGCACTAACCGCACAAAAGAAATTTGGGTGAAAAAAAATCCACGGTTTTTACATCCCTTTTTTCACATGAAATTTTGATTGCAGGAAATGTTTATAAGAACACTCACGGAAAGCATATCTATCTAAGTGTATTATGTCCAAATTTCATACAGAACCTTCAAATAGTTTGCTCACACGAAGCATTCAAACGGAGCAATAGAGCGAAACAAAAATTTCAGTGTCCCAGGCCTATGTTTGCGAGGGTTAATGCTAATTTTGCTAATTGCCCAACATATGCAAGTTAGCATCCGGCAGTTTCTAAGTGCTGGGGACCCATGCTGTACATTTCTAACTTAAAACTTTGGGGTACTCAACATTTCCGGGTTCACAATAGGGCTCTATAGGCTGGCAAGTAGACTATGTAGCCCTAAAGCCTCAGTCACACATAGGACTTTGTTAACCCTTATTTAGTGGGTGGTAAGGTATTTTACACAGCGAGCATAATCCTGAAATATTCGCTCACTTTCACTCGCCCTAGTGCTGTTACTATGGCTCCAATGCGAACGAAACGAAACGATCATTTTTGGAAAGAGCAACTCATCGTCTCCCCATATAAGTCTATTATGGATGTTATGAGTGAGTGTGGAGGGTGGGAAGAGGTGAGGAAGAGGAGGTACTTTTTGGTCTATTTCCCGGGCGCGTTCGGATGCGTTCGCTTTGCCCTGACTTCGGCCTCTCGCGCGTCTACTATTCCTTCGGTAATCGTCTTATTTTTCTCTTATTTCTCCTTATTTCTGTATTCTCTGTATTCTCTCTCTCTCTCTCTCTCTTTCTTTCTCTCTCTCTCACTCCTCTCTGTCTATCTCTCTCTCTCTCTGGCTCGCTCGCTTTCCCTCTCTCGCGCGCTCTGTCTCTCTCTCTCTCTCTCCCTCATCCGTATATGTAATTCTCATTATTATTTTCTCTAATCTCTCTCACTCCTGTCTGTCTGTCTGTCTCTCTCTCTCTCTCTCTCTATCTCTCGCTTTCCCTCTCTCGCGCGCTCTGTCTCTTTCTTTCTCCCTTTCTCTCTTCCTCATCCGTATATGTAATTCTCATTATTATTTTCTCTAACTATTCCCTCTATTTCATTTATTTGCTTGTAATATTTCTGTATTATTATATCTTTTTCACTCTCTGTCTTCAGTTCAGTTTCTGTATTCTCTCTTTCTCTCTCTCTCTCTCTTCCTTATCCGTATATGTAATTCTCATTATTATTTTCTCTAATCCCTCTTTCTTTATTTGCTTGTAATATTTCTGTATTATTATATCTTTTTCACTCTTTCTTCAGTTCAGTTTCTGCATTCTCTCTCTCTCTCTCTCTCTGTTTCGCTTGCTTTGCAGGAATTTTTGTTTTGTTTTATATATAATATTATTTCAACACATTTCCAAATCACCCTATGGGGTGGTGTTGACGACTCATTTTTTGGTGGTGTTCCCAGGTGTAATCCACATGTGATTGAGGTAGGCAAAAGGCAGTTATGTGATTGAGGTTGGTAAAAGGCAGTTATGTGATTGAGGTAGGGAAAAGGCAGAACTGCCTATAGCGAGTGTATGAATGTGATTGAGGTAGACAAAAGGCAGAACTGCCTATAGCGAGTGTATGAATGTGATTGAGGTAGACAAAAGGCAGAACTGCCTATAGCGAGTGTATGAATGTGATTGAGGTAGACAAAAGGCAGAACTGCCTATAGCGAGTGTATGAATGTATGTATGAATGAATGACATGGATGTATGAGGTGGACCAAGAAACAGATGGATAGATGAGATTCGAAACTTATGGATGTAATGGGTGATGTTGCTGATGATGATGAATGCACTTGTGTTTGGGTAGTGTGCTATTCCACCATATGAATGATTGAATGACATGAATTCATGAGGTACTTTGAAATAGATGAATGAATGATTGAATGAAGTTATGAATGATTGGCAAGAAGGGAGGAGGTTAGAAGTGTTCCAGTGTATGGTACTTGGTGTAGCAAGGAATAGGACAGAGTCCCACATCACACCGACTACACTTGGACGCGACTTCCCTCCTATGTCGGGGCCTCCTTGTCGTGTGACTGCAGACGTGGCACACCTTCTTTCCGGCCACCCGGCCAGCAGCAAGTTGGTTAGGGTTGGGAGGAACAGTCACAAGCCTGTGGGTCAAGAGGTAGTCCCGGCACTCAAAGGCGGCTGGGCAAATCTACGATCGCCCTCGGAACTGGTGTCGCACGTGTGGTTCCGTGCTTACGGAGGATGGCCTCTATGATGTCCTTGGAGAACAGCCTTACAGAGGTCTTCTTTCCTGTGTGCGTCATCCACAGGTTGGATGCGTTGAGGACAGTGACATCAAGAAGATGGAGTACGACCTTCTTGTACCATTTACAGGTCTTCCATAGGCAGTCAACAGCAGTGATCTGCATATCACTTTTGTCCACCAACCCCATGTTCACATTATACTCCAGGACAGCGAAAGGCTTGGAGATAACAACTACAGTCCTGTTGCCTGTGACACGGTCCTGCAGGTATCTCCTCTTCCCGCTATCTAGCAATGCGGACTTGTGGTAGGTGGAGAGGAAGAGAGAGAGAGAGAGAGAGTGTCGTGATAATATAACAATTTTACATATGTATTATATATATATGATAAAATTATATATACGGTACATACCGGTATGTTCCCCACAATCATATACAGTAATCACTCCCATATCCGACCTGTCATTATCCGAACCTCGCCAATAACCGAACAGGCCATGGGATATATATACATATAAATAAATAAAGTAAAGTTGTTCATGACTTTCCAAAAAAAAAAAAAAAAATAAGTGACCAAAATCGCCGATATATATTAATTTACTTATCATTACTTACTATATCTTATAAACAATAGTAGGTAGCCAACTTACCATAATACACCAAACTGATACGCATGCGGTTTTGTTTATCACCTGTTTACTAAAGTGCCACCATTATCGATTTTCTTCGAGCCGACTCGAGCGGGAGGGTTACCAATTGAAGTTAAATCCGCTAGCATATATTGTTAGATGTAAGACATGATAAATACCACTAGATATATGAATTGGCAAAACCCATATAATATCACTTCGAAATTGTTCTGAAATTTCAAAACAAAAGTTTAAATACAAACCGCTAGTGTATGTCATTGCTGCTAGATCGAAGTAAAGGTCTCTAGATCTAGCGGAAATCGCTATACGTATTGGCAGTACTGCACACTGCCGACGGCGATACGTTGTTGACATTGTTGTTGATGTTCCAGTGGAGGGATGAACAAAATATTTGTCTTGTCCAATAATAGCTATTTCATAGTCCCACAGGACTTATTTTGATATATTTATGACCCCTGGTATGAAGGTATGTTACCAATATAATAATAGAGACAAATAAATAGTTAAAAGGACTAATAACCTAATAATAATGACAAATAAATAATTTACTCTGTGTATCCGAAAACTCCCTGTGACCGAACTGGCCATGGCCCATATAGTTCGATTATGGGAGTGATCACTTGTAATGCCAAGCACAAATATTCAATCTTTCGTTGTTTGTATTACCGTAAGAAATTTACTGAACGCCTGAAACTAATACGCTATAAAATGCTTGCAATCAAACTTTCAAGCAATTACAAGGTCACATGCAATTATAAAAAGGTATATTGTAGACCACAATCTTCGCCAAGCTTCGTTGTTGCTGGTATCATCGTGAGAAATGTACCGTACACCCTGGTTATCGTGAGAAATTTACCGAACGCCTGCAAATAATACGCTATAAAATGCTTGCAATCAAACTCTCAAGCAATTTCAAGGTCACATGCAATTATATATGTATAGGTAGACCCATAGAGGAAGAGAGAGAGAGAGAGAGAGAGAGAGTGTCGTGATAATATAACAATTTTACATAGGCAATGTATCGTATATATGATAAAATAATATATACGGTACATAGGCCTATGTTCCCCACAATCATATAATACCAAGCACAAATATTCAATCTTTCGTTGTTTGTATTACCGTAAGAAATTTACTGAACGCCTGAAAATAATACGCTATAAAATGCTTGCAATCAAACTTTCAAGCAATTACAAGGTCACATGCAATTATAAAAAGGTATATTGTAGACCACAATCTTCGCCAAGCTTCGTTGTTGCTTGTATTATCGTGAGAAATGTACCGTACACCCTGGTTATCGTGAGAAATTTACCGAACGCCTGCAAATAATACGCTATAAAATGCTTGCAATCAAACTTTCAAGCAATTACAAGGTCACATGCAATTATAAAAAGGTATATTGTAGACCACAATCTTCTCATGACCGCTCGCCACGGCCGCCGTGGACCAACTGAGATGTACTCCACTTACATCCACCCTCACTCCCTCGCTATATACTACATACGTAATTATATAAAGAAATTACCGTATTTTAGCGATTTTGCCCTTCGGTTGCACGATCGTTGCAAGACAACCAGTGATCGTAGAAGGATGGTTCGGGTGTCATTGGAAAGCTCAATTTACGTCCTTTCAGGGATACATACTTGTATTACGCTCTGGGTCTTGTTTATGCATGAAAAAGAGCACAGAAACAACCCCATTTATGGTAAAAAAAAAACGCTGGGCGGCACGGTGAAATATACTCCACCACCCGCTCGTAAGGTAATAAAATGCTTGCAATCAAACTTTCAAGCAATTATAAAATGTAAATTGTACTTACCAACACCCACACCAGTATGTTCTTCGTCAGGAACGTCTCCATTTTGCTCAACGGTCTGTGCAACATCAACCACAACATCCACCCCACACAAATTATGCTTGGGGTGAAAGCCTATGATCGGCATATTTTTGTCTTCCGAGTCATCGACAATACCAAAACTCTCATCCAGACCTTCCATGGTTTCATTCAACAGCCTATTAGAAAGTTCTGAAGAGTTCAGCATGATATCTAGTTCCTGGGTGATGAGCCGAGCATGATGAGTAGGGTGGCGCGACGCACAAGGGGTGGCGGCCACCGAATCGGACACGGGCAAATCTTGACCTTCCATTACGGCTGCTTGAGGGTTACTGAGTCACGGTCACGCAGTGGGGATGTGTGGGTGGGACCTTGTAGTACACCGCCTGACCACCAAGTTTCACTTTCCACCTAAATTAGGGCGGGAATACGCCCACAGACTTTAGTCGGGCCCCGCCATTTAGTCCAATTTTCTCGATTCGGACTTAAGTCGGGCCCCGATCTTTAAGGGTTAATACTTCCATAAACGTCCTTGGCTGACTTTACGAATGTTTGGGTCGGAACCAAATAAGGGAGATCTCACCACGACCATTTTGTATAGCGCACATAAACCCGTCATTGCCTCGACTTTGCTCCTGCAAAACGTTGGCAAGTCGAACGGGAAACGGGACAAACAGCTATATTTGATGTTTCAGGGATATAATCTGTTTCTGTCTTTGTCCCATTCGTGTTTCGTTCTTGTTTTATGGAAGGTACAAAGGTTGAACAAGGGAAGTTGATGAACGGTAGATGTACGGGAAAGTGCACGCCAACATCATGATCTCCTACCCCCATCCCCCTTGCATTGACAATATTTATCCTTACCAAAATAATATAATAATATTATAATATGAAATTTAGATATCTTTATGACTTTTCAGTTCCGGCAACTTAAGTGGTGGCTAAAGCCAACCCCAAGATAGTAGAAGAGCATCAGTGGGTTACTTTGACTTGCCAGACGTCCTCCAGTCGGCCCCCTGCCCTGGTGTCCTGGCGCTCTGAAGGTCATAGCCTAGAGGGAACCATTACTACACATACTAAGGCGCCTTTTGGGGGCACGCAGACCATGTACAGTCACTATCTTAATGTAGCTTTAATATATTAATATAATTCTAATTTAGCCTGTGATTATCATCCTGTTTCTTATATTGATGAACACCTTTTGTTCCTGTCACCCTTTTAACATAATCACTCTCCCATATTCAATGCTCATCCTCATCCCCCCTCCATCACTTATCTCTCTCTCTCTCTCTCTCTCTCTCTCTCTCTCTCTCTCTCTCTCTCGTTTGGAAATAGCCACAGTAATATTAAGTAATGTGGTATGGTAAATTGAAAGAGTTAATCCTATAATTAGAAGTATTTTGAAAAGGCAAAGCAAAAATATAGTAATAAATATATAATATACCAATATGAATGAAGATATACATAAATATTTAAATAAATAAATAAATAAATAAACATATATATACAAACACACTAGTGAAGAACGCTAAGCGGAGAGTAAAATATTACTGTCGCCTTGTTAAATGTTTTCTCCGCTGAAGCTCTTGTGGAACAGAAAGAAAAAAAAATGTGTAGATGAACTAGAGACAGAGGGAGAATAACACAGCGAATGTCAACAACAAACAGAGATAAAAACAAAGTCGTTGCCTCAAACATAAACACTATTGTCCAGGGATTTACTTGCATGATCAGTGAAAATCAACAAACATAATAACAGATTACATAACATATAACATATGGGTATAGGAGTTCCGTGAGTGTGATTTACTGGTTTGATTGATTGACAGGAGGAAACACGCAGTATATTCACTAAAAGAGTTAAAGTGTTCATACTTATTATCTTTTGAAGGTGAAAATAAATAAACATAATAACAGATGGCAGCACAGTTTATAGGAGTGTTGCAAGTGTTTGACTGATGTGATTGGTATAAATGATAACATAATGGAATACTTGACAATATGGGCTTAAAGAAAGGTATGAAAAGGGTGATTATAGTGTGCATAATATGTTTCCATTAAATATGAATAAAGGTAAACAAAATAACAGATTACAGTACACGTTATAGGATTTGTGTTAGTGTGATTACTAGTATGACTAGACTTGACAGATAATAATATGGGTTTAAAGAGTATAATTATGACCTAATGATTTTTTTTTTTTTTTTTTTTTTTTTTAAATAGAAGGTCCCACCCCTTTCCCATTCTTAGGTAAGCCATTTTAGATTTACAGAAGAGTGACCATTATTTACTGCATGTCCACAAACTTTTCAGTAATGAAAGCATGTTTCCTTCTATTTTTTTTTCTTTGACCATATGATACCCGCAAACTTAACAACATCCTCTAATGTCAGCCATATTTATTGAAAGAATGCTCCGTGGTAGACCCTGTCAAAAATTATGGGTATGAATGTGGTGATTGAAGTATCCACAACAATCAACCCATTAACCCCTTCAGTACCAGTGTGTCCTCTTAACTTTATTCTGGCTATTATTAGACGAGTTTAATTAATTTATTATGAATCAAATATAAAACATTTATAGAATAAGTACTAATTACCTATGTTTTGTTTACAGTTCTGCAGACAGCAAATATTATATAATAATACAATAAGTTATTATGATAAGTACTGATGACCTGTGTTTTGTTTACAGTTCAGAGCTTGGGATCAAGGCTCGTCGTGGTGACAGTGGTCGAGTGTTTACCTAGCCCCAAACGCGCGAGCAACTGTGGCTTTCAACCATCCGACACATCCCCTTTTATTTATGTGCATCACACATGTTACATACAAATAAAGTTTATGTTTTGTTTTACCCTACTGTGGAAAGACTACGGATACACCACTCCTGCTCGGGCCTCACACAGTGGCATGACCCAGTCCTGTCGAACTGAGCTCATGACGCTGGTGGCATTGCCCCGGAGGATAGCCATCCATAGTCTTTGCTTGAGCCAGAGGGTTTCCCGGGTTCTCCTGTAACTTCTTGATTTTACGGCCTATTTCATTCACCATCTTAAGGGTGGTAGGGCCGAAGACTCCTGAAGTTTCGAATGCCAGGGGCTCGAACTGATGATTTCTGGCGATGGCTTGATATTTTTCTCGCTTTTTATTTTCTGCTTCACCTGCTTCGTCGGCGTTTCTGGCGATGTTGGTTGTGGAGAAAGTGTCAACACATGTGGCATCCCACACGAGGCACCGGCCATTCTTGTAAGGGAAAGTGGTCATCCCATCTGGCCGTTTGCCGTCTTCTCTGTGAAGTCCATGTGGTTGGAGGATTGATGCATGGTTAGCACTCTGCAGGGCCCGTTTTATGACATCATTTAGTGCAGAGTGTCTTGGTGTGTTTACCTGTGACGCTCATAACGGTCTGGGTGTTACTGTTACTGACAATGTTACTATGGAAGTGGTTTGTAAGTATTGCTGTTGTACATAGTTATAAAGTTTATGTTTTTATAACAGTATAAAGAAGTGGTAAAAACAGTGTCTGTAATAATGTATTTTGATGTGAGGGGAACTGTAGGAGAAGTGATAAGGGAATGTATGGAAACGAGAGTAAGAGAGAAAAGCCGGAAGGCAGAACAGATTTAGATAAGAGAGAGAGAGAGAGAGAGAGAGAGATAATGATGTTCACGGAACAAATCGTATGCCAACGATCTTACAATAAATTACTAAAGGTAGCGCCAACGAACTTGACACAAATATCGATCCCTGACTTCTTCGTAACATAAAATGACGTTGGTCATACTGGCTGTAAATATCCAAACCTATTTCTTGGTCGACTCTTCCCAAATTATAAAAATGTCAACCCGCTTGCTTTCATTCATTTTGAGTTATAAGAAGTTAAGGGGGTCAAGATTATTGTCGTTGGCGCTACCTATAAGCGATATTCTAAAATGTATATAATCAATAATATGAAACAACAATGCACAGAGAAAAACATTGAATTCAGAAAATACAAATCACAATCTACCCTCTTGTTATCTGAACTATTTACACTGGGCCAGAGAAGTTTGTAAAGAAGTTCTTACATAAGGTGAACAAGTAGTTAATTACCTCATAGATTAGTAGAACTCTTTAACTGAAGAGAGAGGGAGCGTGTGTGTGTGTGTGTGTGTGCATATAATTGCATAACTACCGTTTCTAAAACTCTGCGGATTAAACGAGTTGACTGTATGTAATTTAGTTAATTATCGAAACAGGTGCTCGAAAGCGTAAGTTCACTTGTTTGTGTTGTTCCTTTTGTCATGTATTAATTAATATATGTAGCCTACACGTCGTTCCCACAGACGGTCCAGAGTGGTTGGTGGAGCCAGCAGGGGAGGTGGAGGTGGAGGAAGGGGAGGACTTGGTTATAATGGTGGAGGCTGATGCTAAACCACTACCTGTTACGTGAGTAAATACACAGTATGGACTACTATCTGTGTCTATAAAATATTTACCTGTCTATCTATACTGTATATATCTCCAATTGTTAATCTGCATATTTGGCTTTCCATATAATTTATGTATAAATTTATTTCTCTCTCTCTCTCTCTCTCTCTCTCTCTCTCTCTCTCTCTCTCTCTCTCTCTCTCTCTCTCTCTCTCTCTCTCTCATATGTCAAAGGGTAGATATTGTTGGAATGGTATAATTATGTGCCATACATAGTTTCAGTACATCACCATTTAACCCACCGGCACACCATAGAACCATCAAGGGACTTGAGTTCTTGCAGAGAGGCTCCAGTCCTGACGTTACTGTTGACTTAGTGTGCTGGCTTAATAATCCAATAGGGTTGATAGCCTCTGAAGTCCTATTTTAACTAACTAACTAGAAACATCCCTGCTGTTCCCAACACTTT
The DNA here is from genome assembly GCA_032716605.1 of Paralithodes platypus. Classification (NCBI taxonomy): domain Eukaryota; kingdom Metazoa; phylum Arthropoda; class Malacostraca; order Decapoda; family Lithodidae; genus Paralithodes; species Paralithodes platypus. The sequence continues at coordinate 69,830,869 of CM064575.1, read as the reverse complement.
AACATAGTATGAACATTTCCATATTCAATAAATGTTATAGTTGCCGTACCTATAATGAGTTAGAAGCTCAATAGGTGGCGTGAGAGAACATGTGGTCAGAGCTTACAAGAAGTGACAGTGAGATAGTGGTGATGCAGCTTTGAGAGGTAAAAACTGCACCGATCTAGAAAGAGACAAACAGGTGCGGTAGGTCTGTGAAGGCAAGATAATAAGTTAGCCAGTTGCAAAATGTCTCATTGTCAGACTTGTCATCTGTAAAACGACTTATTGGCTTAATTATATTGAGTAAATGCATGATTTTTTGTCTATGTGAGTGAGGAAGACAACAGGCAGAACTGCCTGTGACGAGTGCCTTCCCCAGAGTTGAAAAAGTGACAGGGCCAAGATCAAGGGACGTTCAAGCCAAAATGCCTTGACACACAGTCCTAGGATGAGGGAAATACTGATATTGGGAGAGAGTTCCAGAGCTCATCTGTTAAATAGAAGAAAGATTGAGAATAACGTTGCACTGTTGGGTTAGCTAGTTGCACAGAGTAGGGGTGGAATTGTGTTGCAAGACGGGTGCTACGTGCTCTACGAAGAGGGTTATAAGCCTATGTCCAGAGAAAGACTTGGAAACAAAAAATCTATAACGGAACTCAGTTGTGTGAATATGTAAATAATGGTATATAATTTGAGTTTATTAGTATAGATTAGATTAAGTCCATTTTATAATATTAGCTACGTCGGAAATACTCTTACGGTAACGAAAACTGATCTACCGTAATTATTATTGATAATATTTAGCTAATGTTCGAATTGGGCAGTGAGTAAAGATAGTTTGTATAAGTATAGGGAGGATTTATTAGACGTTTCTAGTCCATTTTATTTACTTGATGTGAAGAATTTGGTCAAACGGAGGACGACTAGGGTGGTTGTGATTAAATTTTCTACATGAGATGTTTGATGAGTATGTATGAAGTTACTCTAGAGACAGATTAATAATAATAATAATAATATTTATTCAGTTAGCAATTTACAGAGTTGGTACCACATAGTATGTTATAAATATGACATGTACCAGCCTTGCATAATTCCAACTAAGGATAGCCCAATAAGGCCGTTAGGCGTATTTCCATTGGGGTCCTTGTGGGATTAGGTTAGCTGGGGGAAATGGGGAGGATAAAGAAATAGATACTTTAGAGAAAGAATTTCTAGGGGGTTATTTTAAGATACCTTACATCCTATAGTAAATATCAGTAATCCGTAATCAGTAATCATTTCAGTTTGGTTTGTCTATCTCTTATGTCGTATTTAGTAGTAGACATAAGCTTGGTGCTCCCTTCTCGCAGCTGTCCGGTTCAGGTGTTCCTTCAGGCTACGTCTGAAGGAATACAGTGTTCTCTTTTCACGGACTGACTGGGGTAGGTCGTTCCAGTCTTTGATGGCAGTGAAGAAGAATGTTTGCTTACCCTGTCCTTGGATTCTCGGGACCTTAAAATTAAACATCCTGTTTCTTGTATTATGTCCACTCCTCTCATTTGCTTTAACAAAATCATTCTTTAGATACTCTGGAGCTCTGTCATAGAAAATGTTGAAGGCATTTGTTAGCCTGATTTGTTTGGCCCTGTCAGAGACATTGAGCATACCTAGTGACTGAAGTTGTTCCTGGCCAACATGTGATCTGGGTCCTAGGTTCAGCATGAACCTAACCATTTTATTTTGAGTGACCTGAAGTTTGTGCTGTGCTGATTTAGATGATGCAGAGTACCAGGATGACACAGAATAGTCAAAATGACATTGAACAAGGGTTTGGCAGAGGGTCTTTTTGGTCGCCACGGGCAAGCATCCCACCTGTCTATACAGGTATTTTATACATGCTCTACACTTACTCAGGATAGATTCCAAAATTGTTTCACCTGACAAACTCGCGTCCAGTTTCAGTCCGAGATATTTAACTTGTGACACTGTTGTTATAGGAATATCATTACAGTTGACCGAGAAGCCCACAATGTCTTTCAGTTTGCGTTTTGTTCCACATAAGATGGCTTCCGTCTTGCCCAGGTGAAGAGATAGTCTATTGTCCACTAGCCATTCACTAGATGATGCTAATTCTTTGGAAAGTGAAGCGGCAATACTTATTGGGTCTTTTCCTGAAACCAGAAGCACGCTGTCGTCTGCATACAGTAATAATTTACATGAGACGCTCAGTTCCATGTCGTTCACATAACAGAGAAAGAGTAAGGGACCAAGGATGCTTCCCTGTGGGACCCCACAGTTAATTGGCATAGGATCAGATATATTATCATCAATTTTGACTCTTTGGGTTCTACCACTAAGATAAGATTTAAACCAGTTCACAGACCCTATGCCCATTACTTGTAGTTTATTACATAGGATATCTTGGTCTACTGTGTCAAACGCTTTTTGTAGATCAAGAAGAACCATACCGGTGTAGTTACCTTTAGACATTTCTTTACGAATGTGATCCGTTAAGTAGATGAGACAGGAGTCTGTCGAGTACATGCATCTGAAACCTGATTGAAACTTATAGAATAGATCATTTTGTTTGAGGTAGTGTTCAATTTGGGTGTATACCGCTCTTTTAAGGATTTTAGATACAATACATAATATGCTAACTGGTCTGTAGTTGCCAACTTCTAGTTTATTTCCTTTCTTGAATAGAGGGGTTACAATAGCTTCCTTCAGTTCAGCAGGTTCAGTGTTGGTGTTAATTGACAAGTTGATGATGTGGGTTAGGGGGCCTGCTATACCAATGGCTCCATCTCGTAGAAATTTGGCAGGAATTTTGTCTGGTCCTGTGCTCTTATGTACATTTAGGTTAGACAGCTCGTCAAAAGTGTATTTGGTGTAACATTTTGCAATCTAAATGTGTTCGGGTGTATGTCTTTATCTCTGTAGAAATTACGAAAGGTGGCCGTTGTTGTAGTGTATTTATTGAAAGGTTGAGGTAGGTTCTGTGCAAGTGTGTTTGCTATGGAAGTGAAGAAGGAGTTGAAGTAGGTTGAAATTTGTCGTTTATCGTGGCAAACCTGATCATTAATGGTGAGAGCAATATTAGTGTTAGACGAATCCCTTGTCTTGTTGCTGTAGCCTGTTGTTTTTAGGTGCCTCCATAGTTTCTTTGGGTTATTCTGATATTCCTCTGCCTTATTGTGAAAATAATAATTTTTCGCTGATTTCATTTTCCTACTTAGTTTATTCCTGGCCCTGTTGAACTCATGTTTCAGACCTTGATCCTGTCTATGTTTCGCTAGCCTTTTTAACAGATTGTCTCTGTGTTCCAGATGGTGTAGTATGTCATTGTTGATCCATGGGTCTGACCTTGCTTTAATTCGTATGTCTTTCAGAGGAGCTAATTTCGTCTAGGATGTTTGTGATGATGGTTCTGAAGCCAACCCCTGCGTCATTAACGTTTGTACTTCCAAACACTGGAGACCAGTCTGTATTCCATAAAATGTCCAGAAATGTTTCCTTATTGTAGTTTCTGAGTGACCTTGTTTTGATAATCTTGTGATTCTCTAGGGTAATTTTTGTGGTTTTCCGTGTGCAATATGTGACGAAGTGATCACTTATCCCAGTCTGTATAACCCCTGATTGGGATATTTTGTCCTCTCTGTTACAGTTTATGTGGTCTAATATTGTGGCAGTGTTCTCAGAGATACGTGTGGGGGTTGTGATGAGTTGTTTGTGATTGTGCATTGTCAGTATATGCCTATATTCTCGTACAAGCCTATCATTTCGTTGTTTGTAACACAGGTTAAAATCCCCTAGTATGATGGATTCATTCCGAGGGTCTAGCGATGACAAAGTTCGTTCAAATTTGATCAAGAATTGTGTGTCGGCTGGTGGCCTATAGCATACCCCAATTGTGATGGGTCTTGTCCTCGGCAGGTGTAGGTCGATCCACAGAGCTTCGTGATTTTCTACATGGAGGTCGGTCCTAGTTGTGTGTGTGAGGTTGTTTTTTACATACAGACATACTCCTCCCCCATGCCTATTGCGATCATTCCTAACCATGTTGAAACCTTGAATGTTTATTTCACCATCGTTTATACTTGAATCCAGCCAGGTTTCTGTGATTGCAATTATTAAAGCTTTGGCCTTATTAGCTAACAAGTTTATTTCTGACAATTTATGGTACATTGATCTGGCGTTAATGTGGATAAGATGGAGCCCTTTGTTGGTGAAACACTCTGTATTCATCTTTGATTTTGAATGTGTCCTGGCTGGATTCTGAGTTGTTAATACTTGGATCATTTACATTAATATTCGGTAATGAATGCAAGGCACACTTATGGCAAAGGAATTCCCGTTCTTCACTGTTGGTCTTCTTAGAGATGCACTTCATGTGAGCTACCTGTTTACACTTTACACAGTTTTGGATCTTCTGACGTCGTGTTATGAGTGATTCACAAATGAAACAAATGGTTTCGCGATGTTGTACAGCTGAGTTCCTACATTTAACACATTCAACTTCGTTTCTACTGTTAACGTAAGTACATCGGTTATGAACAATTTCATTACAACTGTTGCATTGTAAAAGTGAACTCCTATTGTTGAAACCAATATTACAGACTATACATAGATTGAGGAATGAAGAGCTACGTAGGAGAGTAGAGCAGCAGGAACATTTGTCGGCCAGAGTGGACAGAAGGGTGCTGAGCTGGTATGGTCATGTTGAACGAATGGAAGATGAAAGGCTTACAAAGAGAATATGTGAGTCAGATAGAAGGGGAGGTAGATGGGTAGGAAAACTTCCATTGAGATTGAGAGACTGTGTAGGACAAGCATTGGAAGATAGAGGAATTACTATATATTAGGCAAGAGAAGTGAAAATAAATAGGAATGAATGGAGAAAGCTAGTGAATAGATGAGTGTAAACGCAGTCGTTTGGGAGAGAGGGTCATGCACCAGTTGGACTAGATAATAATCCGTCAGGCACCGCCTGGCTCGGGGAGCCGGTAGTAAAGAAGGGTACACCTGGAAGCATGGTGGGCGGGCTTGTGGTGGCGGCTTCGCTGAGGGTTTGCCTGTGGAAATTGGAGCCTCTCCGGGAAATCTGGGACCTGGGATTCTGGCTGGAAACCCCAAATGGGCCTGGGTTTCTGGGTATTTCTCCTGGACGACCTAGTTGTCTGTGATTTTGTGTTTCGTATTGTTTTGTTTTTCTGTTGTGTTGTGATGTCCCTGTTCGGGCTCTGTCTCGAGTCGCCCCCCCCCCCCCCCCCCGGCCCTCCCCCCAAAAAAGAGGATAAAACTGGGGTAAGTGCCATAGTAAATACATACATACAAACATCATTAATCATTACACACACACACACGCACGCACACATAAACAAACATCAGTGTTTTCTTCATTGAAAATATCAATTACATGCATGCTTACTTTCTTAACCTAATTAAACCTATTCCTATGCAACAAACTAACCGAATACCTGGAAACAGGTATGTACAAATGTGTGTGTATAGTACATGTAAACTGTCGGCCCACTCTAATTCATATTTATTTATTTTTCTCTCTCTCTCTCTCTCTCTCTCTCTCTCTCTCTCTCTCTCTCTCTCTCTCTCGCTACAGACACACACACACACACGTATATATATATATATAGATATATATATATATATATATATATATATATATTATGTATATATATACTGTATATACTGTATATATATATATATATATATATATATATATATATATATATTGAGAATATATCACAAATACACGTGAGCCACTAAATGTTTCTAATCTCTCAGTGGGGATCAAACCGTCGACCATCAGGACGATAGCCGACGCTTTAATCAATTACACCACGGCAGTCTATAGACACTCAGCCTTCTATCCTAATTATGGTAGGGAGAAGGGAAACCCACTAGGCGAATATATTTCAATTCAAACCTAGTTGTAGGATCCATATTTCCAGAATACCATACACGGATTTCTGAGTGTCCCGACGCAACTCGGATCGAAATTGATTTCATTTAATTCTAACCCACAAAGCAGGAGAGTTACAAATATTGAGAATATATCACAAATACACGTGAGCCACTAAATGTTTCTAATCTCTCAGTGGGGATCGAACCGTCGACCATCAGATCCCCACTGAGAGATTAGAAACATTTAGTGGCTCACGTGTATTTGTGATAATATTCTCAATATTTGTAACTCTCATGCTTTGTGGGTTAGAATTAAATTAAATCAATTTCGACCCGAGTTGCGTCGGGACACTCAGAAATCCGTGTATGGTATTCTGGAAATATGGATCCTACAACTAGGTTTGAATTGAAATATATTCGCCTAGTGGGTTTCCCTTCTCCCTAACATAAATAGGATAGAAGGCTGAGTGTCTTTTAGACTGCCGTGGTGTAATTGATTAAAGCGTCGGCTATCGTCCTGATGGTTGACGGTTCGATCCCCACTGAGAGATTAGAAACATATATATATATATATATATATATATATATATATATATATATATATTATATATACACAGATAGACAGAGAGAGTGGGAGTGATAGATAGATAGACATACCAATGCTCCCCGTTCTTATTTACAGTATTTTAATATTTTCTGTTTTCTATCCTAATACAAACAGACTCAATACCCTCACACACCACTCCTGCCTTTCAGCCCAGCCCGGTATCTTGCCCACCAGAAATGATGTCTGCCGGATGTTGAACGGGCTATTATCTTTTCGGTTTCCTTAGGGGCTGTATCGTTGATTAGTGTGTGTGTGTGTGTGTGTGTGTGTGTGTGTGTGTGTAATTCACCGAACATATTTTGTCAAGGGGATTCCACGCAATGCGAGGTTCAGCTCATTATTATCGCGCCTCCTTAACTGGGAACGTATTGCGTGAAGTCCCATGTCATGTCATGTTGTATCGTTGGCTGTGGATGTGAGTGGTGTATGTAATCAGCCAATTGGCGACATCTGAAATTGAAGGGTTGGGGTGATCTGTACTCATATGCACTGGATAGGCTTACGTGTAGACTAATGCAAGCGTATAGTTGAGCACCTTGGCTAGGGAGGGACCAAGCTACAATACTCTCCATTGGAATGGCCGAAACAATCTTTAGGATTCTGGTGGACTTGAACCCCCGGTTAACACACGGCGCCTTAACCCATTCAGTACCGGTGACATCTGTTTCATTTTATTTTGGCAACGATTAGACGATGCTATTAAGCTTAGGATGTACCTCTAGCAATAATAAGGCTTCAAACTATCTCAACCAACCCTTTTAACTACCACAAATCCTTCTTAAGCTCCATAACATCGTCCAAATATAGCTAGAATATAGCATAACACACGTCGTTGGTACTCAAAGGGTCAACCTGACCTCTGTGTGTGTGTTTGTGTTTGGGGCTGTGGGTGTGCGTATGTGGATGTATTCACTTGTTTGTTCGTCAGGAGGAATCCACGCAATGCGAGCTAAGCTCATTATTATCGCGCCTCCTTAACTGGGAATGTATTGCGTGAAATGCATGTTAAGTGTTTATGTATCGTTGGAATGGCTGTGGATGTGTGTGTAGTCTGTATTTTAGCCAATTGGTGACATCTGGAAACGAAGGCTTAGGGTTAATCTGTATGGTACCATTCTCACTACGGTACCAGTCTCACCCGAAGGCTTATGTTGACCAGTAGCTTAGGTTGACCAGTACGATACCCATCTCACCTTGTAACCGATCACCAACCCCAGATGGGACGTCACAACTTCGTCCACTTATTCCAGGTTCCTATTTATACTGCTAGGTGAACAGAGGCTACACGGTTGGGAGACTTGCCCAAATGTCTCTTCCCCGCCCGGGTCTCGAACCCGGGACCTTCTGGTTGTGAGCCAGACGCGCTATCAGTTACGCCACGGGGAGGTGTGTGGGTGCATGCGTGCGTGTTTGTGTTGGTGTTACCAAATAAATTATGTTATTCTTCATTTCTTTGTTGAGCCTTCCCCTGTAGGACTATTGTACACACTCTTCCAATTTACCATACAATGGCCGAGATAGATGTTAGGCTTAGCCTCTTGAGACAACCCAATATTAATGTATATACACCCTAAAACCTATTACTACTACTTCTACTACTACTACTATTACTACTACTACTACTACTACTACTACTTTTATTAACACTAATAATAATAATAATAATAATAATAATATTAATAATAATACAAAATATATAACATTGGATTTAGATTAGATTTCAAAAAGTGTATTGTCATAAAGTACATCAATATTTCAATCATATCATATAGTACATCGTACAAAAGTCCTATATACCCTATGACAACAGGGAACTGATGCCATCCGGCATATATGTCCCCTTTAAATTTGTTACACTAATACAAATTAGTCATCAAGAAAGTGCTAAAAAAGAAAAAGAACCTTTCTACAATCACAAACAAATTCCGTCTAGAATAATAATCTGTTCACACTCAACACTACCTTAACACTCCACGAGCGGCTAGGTTTTTTGGAGGTTTGTAATATATTATTAGTTTAACACCTTACGAGCGGCCTAGGCGGTAACTTCTACTACCTGTCAAGCGGGGGGTTTTACCCTAAACGAGCTTATTTCCGTGCTCTTTTTCATGCATAAACAAGAGCCAGAGCGTAATACAATTATGTATCCCTGAAAGGGCGTTAATTGAGCTTTCCAATGACACCAGAACCATCCTTCTACGACCACGCGTTCTCTTGCAACGATCGTGCAAGACGAGTGCAAAATCCCTAAAATACGGTAATATCCTTACATAATTCCCTGTGTAGTGAGGCAGTGAGTGTGGATGTGTGTGGAGGGCACATCAGTAGTCACGCGGGACCTGTGCCGAGCGGTCATGAGCCGACCTACGCTCCTCTCGTCGCTCGTCTCTCTCTCAGAGCCATTATTGCTCAAAAATTGCACACAGACTTAAGTCGGGCCCCGCCACTTAGTCCTTGGTTCTCTAGGCCAACTTAAGTCGGGTCCCGCTAAACAAGGGTTAAAGATTATTTATTTTACTACTCATCAAATATTCTGTAATCTTTCTTTTGAATATGTAGAGACTACAGTTTAAATTTATCTTATCCATTATACTATTCCATATTAAAACTGCTTTGTGCCTAATGTGTTTTTCAATACATTTGTTCTGGCAATGGGAACATGTAACTTATGTCTCTGCCTGGTCAAATGCTGATGTATAGTATTATTTAATGTGAATATATCTTTAAAGAAGCCTGGAGTAAGATCTTTCATAATTTTAAACATAAGTTTAGCCACTGCAAAAACATAAACATCTTTAAATGGTAATAGCGTTAATGATTTAAATATTGGGGCAGTATGTACTCTATAGTGGGCTGATTTAATTATTCTTACTGTTCTTTTCTGTAGAGTTATGATGGGTTTGATATTACATTCACTTGCATTACCCCAAACTTCTACCCCATAAGTAATATAGGGGTATACAAAATAATTATACATAGTTAATAATGTTAATATATTCAGTAGTTTTCTAGCTATACATATGATCCCTATGCCTTTAGATATTTTATTTTTAAATATTTAACATGTTCAATCCAAGACAGTTTTTCATCTATAATTACCCCCAAGAACTTAGAATGTTTAACTTTATTTAAAGGGTTACTGTTAATACAGACACTTAAAATTGTTTTCACTTGTTTTCCCTTCACCGTGAACACCATATAGTGAGTTTTATCTACATTCAAAGATAATTTATTGACAATGGTCCACTCCACAAGCTTTTTCATCTCCACAACATGAGGAAAACAACAATAATAATAACAACTATAGGGGAACTCGGTAGAGTGCATTCCTCCACCTACGCTGGCTGGTTCTTTATCAATATTATCATGGGCCTTAATTTTATTTTGGATCTGGGTTCAAGGATATATATATATATATATATATATATATATATACCGTATATACCGGTATATATATTTTTGTTATTATTATTATTATTATTTTTTGTTTGTTTATGTTTTTATATATTCCAACTACTCCCTCTTAGGCATAAGCTGAGAGCCTGTACATGCTACCACTCAACACAGTGAAGCCCGTGAAGTCTCGCTCCAGACTAGGGAGTGAGACACGTGGAGCACTCATTCACGGTTCGAAGCAGCCCCATCTCTGAAGAGTTTTTGCCTCTGCGCTTCACTGCCTCACCCCCTAGACTTGGATCCTATCTGCCCACAAAATTTCATGGAAATTGTTTCATAGCGAATATCCTATCTACCCACCAAATTATGTGAAAATCTCTGGATTGCCTCCTAAGTTATGTGCAAATACTATCTGCCCATCAACTTTCTTGAAAATCAGTTGATAACTTTGTGAGGTATTTTATTTCATGGTGAAACACATACAATAGCACTGGATATATCAAAGGCATTTGATAGAGTCTGGCATCAATCCTTTTTGTCGAAGATGTCACACTACGGCCTTGCATCGTTAGTTCCACTAATTTCTTCTTATCTTCATAACAGAAAAATATGTGTAATGGTAGATGGCCTTTATTCTCAATTTCACTCAATAAATGCTGGTGTTCCCCAGGGATCAGTTTTGGCCCCAACTCTGTTTCTCATTCATATCAATGATCTCATATCTACCACTCATAATCCAATACATTCCTACGCAGATGACTCAACACTCCACAGTTCCTTCACATTTACCAATTCTTTCACCCAACCCGATCTTATAAATTCAAAAATAAACACTGCAATTTCTCTGAACCAGGACCTTTCTAGAATTGAGGAATGGGGACTAAAGAATCTAGTTTCCTTTAATGCACAGAAAACCAAGTACATTCAATTTTCTAACCGACAGAATCTCACTGACTCCCATATATTTTTAATGATGTAAATATTCCCACTTCCCCTAGTATTGACATTCTCGGTGTAACAATAACTACTAACTTGAGCTGGATACATTATGTTAGAAGCATTGCTAAGAATGCCTCTAAAAAACTGGGACTCCTGTACAGAGTTCGAGAATTTTTCACTGACGAGCAGTTGGCCGTAATATATAAAAGTCATGTGCGTTCTCAGATGGATTACTGTTCACCTCTGTTGAGTGGAAGTGGAGTGGTTGCATTGAAGCAGTTGGACAAAATTCAAAATAAAGCTATTAGATTAATCGATAACCCTGCAATCACACAGGACCTTCCTACATTATCCATACGAAGAAACGTTGCATCCCTTGCATTATTCTACAGATATTTTCACAGCAATTGTTCCAAGGAACTTGCTTCAATTGTGCCGCCTCTCCACATCTTTCCCCGTAGAACTAGGGAAGCTGAGAGCGCCCATGAATTTACACTTTCTCCTCCACAATGCAGAACTCCTGCTTATCAAAATTCATTTATCCCTAGAACTACTACTCTTTGGAATTCACTTCCCTCGAATTGCTTTCCACAAACTTACAATCTACAAATGTTTAAATCCAGTTGTTACAAACATTTTATGAATGGAGGATGCCTTTAGGCACATGGACCTTTTTGTTTTATCTGTGTTTTTCCTTCCTCCGTTCATTGTCTCTTTAAAAAAAAAAAAAAAAAGAGATAAACAGACAGACTGACAAATAAACGGAGGCGAAAACATACTATCCGTCACTCCGTCATTGAAGGTAAAACAATAGTGATAATATAAATAACGATACTTACTAAATAAATATTAGGCAACACAACGTAGATATACTGTATATACAGCATATATATATATATATATATATATATATATATATATATATATATATATATATATATATATATTACCTGTATATATATATATATATATTATATATATACTGTATATCTACTGTAATATATATATATATATATATATATATATATATATATATATATATAGGTATATATATATATATATATATATATATATATATATATATATATATATATATATATATTATATAGGGAAGAGCAATACCAAAGCGTAAAGGAACATCTTTATTTTTCTAGAACATGTGCGACGTTTCGACACCAACATGTGTCATTTTCAAGCCTAAAAAGGAAAAAAAGAACCTAAATTAAAAAGTTTGCAATCAAAGATACAATTTGTAAAAGTAGGTTAAATTACTGTAAAGTACACAAGAAACTGGGTGAAGAAAGGTAGAAAACGGGGATAAAATACTGAAATTTAAATTAAGAGAATAATAAATTAGTAACATATGGACAAAGAAAGACAACAAAACGAAAAAAAAAAAAAACATATATAGAGAAGCTACATTTTAGTGAATAACATACCAATTACTAGAAACAAAGTAAAGGAGAGAGGGACTCGTGGGTGCCTAGGGATGGTTGGTGATGGTGGGTGAGGAGAGACTCAGCTGTTACCCTGGACATGTCGTATGATGTACTAAATAATATGGAAAGTTTTTGACTATTTATAGCATGGCCTGAAGATTCACTATGATTTCTGATACCCGAAAATGAAGGTCTTGATATGGGAAAATTTGTGCGGTATGATCGACCCTTGTGTTCGGCAATCCTCGTTGCTAATTGGCGCTTTGTTTGACCAACATGTTGGTGTCGAAACGTCGCACATGTTCTAGAAAAATAAAGATGTTCCTTTACGCTTTGGTATTGGTCTTCCTTGTACACCTACGATTCCCTGCCTGAGAGTCAATTGATTCTATATATATATATATATATATATATATATATATATATATATATATATATATATATATATATACAGTATATACATACAGTATATATATATATATATATATATATATATATATATATATATATATATATATATATATAGTATGCTTTACATGCTATACTATAATATATATATGTGTATTTCACCTAAGCTCTTTCCCCCTTCTCCCAGCTGTCTCCTTGCTTCTTTTCAACGGTCGGAATATTTACTACCTTGCTTACATTCTCAGCATTTCATATTTTCCTTGGAGCTGTCCCCGTTTTCGTTAGGTTAGTTAAATTGTGTTATGTTCGTTGTATGTTCGTTATATCTCGCTATGTTCACTATATAGCGGCATTTTCGTTATGTTCAATAATAATTATAGCATTTTTGACTAACATTGTCTTAACCTTAATGAATGTATACATAATTTCGTTATTCCGCTTAGACTATAATTTTCCCAATATGTTAAATATGCGTGTGTATATTAATTTACCTCTTTACTAAAAATTAAATTCTCACTCATATATGGATGTTTGTGTGTAAACAAGATATCTCAGAAGGTTACAAACCAAGTGAACAACAATGTGGGCAGATATGCGCCATGGAAGAAGTTATTTAATTTAGGAGGTGATCCGGAGATTTTCACGAAATTGGGTGGGCAGATTGGATATGGGCTACAAACCAGTTTCATGATATTTGGTGGGCAATTTGGATGTGCGCCAAGGAAGACGGGATTCAATTTATGGGTCGATCCGGAGATGTTGATGAAATTTGGTGGGCAGATAGTGATATTAGGTGTATGCTATTTAGTGGGCAGATAGTAATATTAGGTGTATGATATTTGGTGGGCAGATAGTAATTAGGTGTATGATATTTGGTGGGCAGATAGTAATATTAGGTGTATGATATTTGGTGGGCAGATAGTAATATTAGGTGTATGATATTTGGTGGGCAGATATTAATATTAGGTGTATGCTATTTAGTGGGCAGATAGTAATATTAGGTGTATGATATTTGGTGGGCAGATAGTAATATTAGGTGTATGATATTTGGTGGGCAGATAGTAATATTAGGTGTATGATATTTGGTGGGCAGATAGTAATATTAGGGTATGATATTTGGTGGGCAGATAGTAATATTAGGTGGTATGATATTGGTGGGGCAGATAGTAATATTAGGTGTATGATATTTGGTGGGCAGATAGTAATATTAGGTGTATGATATTTGGTGGGCAGATAGTAATATTAGGTGTATGATATTTGGTGGGCAGATAGTAATATTAGGTGTATGATATTTGGTGGGCAGATAGTAATATTAGGTGTATGATATTTGGTGGGCAGATAGTAATATTAGGTGTATGATATTTATGGTAAAGGACCAGGCGGCGTAGGCGCTCTGTCAAGTGGCCATCTAGTTTTCCAAGATTCTATGTTTCATTACAGCTATATATATTTAAACAAAATATACCACTTTTAATTATATAATTTTCTCCGAGCTCTTAAGCCGGCGTCACACAAACAATTGTAACCTTTAATCAGAATCTGAGTCTTACGTGAGCAGTATGGATTTGCATAGGCAGGTTGCCAACCAAATCTGGCGAGTCCCATTGATCCAGATTTGTATAAGGTTGTCTCCTCTAGATGGGTTGCCGACCAAGGGTTGCGAGTGCCATCCGCCCAAGCTGCATAATATAACACACTTCTAATTCAATCATACTCCTTCTCCTTCCATATGCACATTAAGAGAGGGGATACAACTTCAATGACCAACTGTACATGTAGCCAATTTCAGAGTAGACATCCTAACTTAAGAGGTTTGCTGGACCCCCTTCTCCCTCATGTTGAGCCTCATTGGTTTTGAGATTTTTGTGTTAAGTTTATTACCTTCTGTGCCATTTAGGTAGCGATTTAGTAAAACCCGGCCTTCGACCGAGGCAGTTGTTTACCGAAAAATGCACAAATTTATCTTGAGGGTATTTCTTAAGCTTGATGGAGGTCAAGGGTAGAAAGTTCAAAATATTAAATATTAATATATTAGTAAATAAATATATAAATACAAAAAAACAGGAAGAGCTTTCTCCCCTTAATTAAGCTAACTTAGTCTAATTTACTCTAATATCAGAGGGTCAAAATATTATCAGATTCCATAACAACATATAACAATAATGAGTATGCCATTGGAATCTAAAACATATCTAACAAAATTCTGTCAACGCTTCTTGTCCTTCTAGTTCAGAGGAATGGCGGGTAAATGAGGGAAAAATGGTGCACAACATTTGATTATATTTTATATTATATTATGTTATATTATTTTTGAAGTAACGGGGTGGAATAAAACCTGTAGGATGGCTAACCTACAGGTGAACAGTAAGGAGAAACAAGAAACAGAAGAGTACCCCGTATTACCAGGAATATCCCATGCTCTAAATACCAGGGAGCAGGGTCATCTATGTCAGTCACCCAGACAAAATGGTAAGAGTTGGAACCAGTCACCATCCAGCTCTCAAACCCTCTCCACCAATCACCAGCCGTCACTCGCCCAGCCACCAGATTTGCATTATAATGAGCACATGTTATGCAAATGCAACACCAAGGACCCAAGTGCTATCGGGATAAGTGGACATAATAAGTCCTGTAATATGAGTGGACGTGATTTAATGATACGAAAGTCTTTCTTTTCTACTTTGTCTAGGAGTGTGGTGTGAGGGGATCCTCCCCACACATGCAAACAATACTCAAAACATGGACGCATTGTGCCCCTGTACAGAGAAAGAAGCTGTGCAGGGGTACCTGATCATAAAAACTCGAGCTTATTACACTGCTTACAGACTACTTCCACATCCACAGCCAATCCAACAGTTTTTGACATGCACTTCACGTAAAATGATCTGCATATTTTATATATTATATATATATATATATATATATATATATATATATATATATATATGTGTGTTATCTAATCTATATCCTGCATTTGCTATCGAATTTGGGAAATCGATAGAAAATGCAGGATATATATTAGATAACGTGAATATAAGAAACCCAGACAATGACAAATATTTGGGAGTCAATTGGCCCACACAAGGCCCTCTCACGCCCAACCCATCTTGATTAGAGCAATGACCATATTTACCTTATTTATTAATAATATTTCAAACTATCTTGGTCCATCATCAATCACTTGATGTAGGTCAAACATTAACCTCTACAACTCACAAACCGTGACTAGAGTAATCGAGCTAATATTTCTACTATTTGGGAAGAGTAAGCCAGGGAATATGTGTAACATTTTACAGCCCATTTGATCAAGCCCTTTTTGAGTTATAGAGGTTACGGGTTACGGTTTTTGGCCTACCTGTTTGGAATAGGGTATAGTACTTTGATGGTCAAGTGTACATGAGTAGAACATTAATGAGAGAACGTACAGTATACCACAATTACACCAATTTTACTCGCTCTCTCTCTCTCTCTCTCTCTCTCCAAGAAAGCATTGGCTGTCCATGTCACCAAGGACGTAATAACACAAAATATACGAGAGTGGAGCCATTATACTGTGACTTGCAATTTTAAGAGTTGTTCAAGAAATGTGTGTGTGTTTGTGTGTGTGTCTGTGTGTGTGTGTGTGTGTGTGTGTGTGTGTGTGTTTGTGTGTGCGTATTTGATCAGATAGAAACAAGATGATAACACTAAGAAGAATCACACTAAGAGAACAAACGTGACAAAACGAAACATGAAAAATACCCCATTTTAATTGTTTTAAATATTAAGACCTCTTACTTGAAGACTGTTAGAAGTAAGGTAAGAGATTTTATGGAACAACTGTATGGCAGTTATCAAGAAATATGTACTGTACATATCCGTTGGTGTCGGTATATTTAATTAGAAAGAGGCAACATGATACAACAAAGGAGACAATGACAACACAAATTTCATAAAGGAGGAAATAATCACGAATCGACGAACAGTTAATCCAAAGATAAAACACTGTAAGAAGCAGAATAAGAGTTTATTGGAACTACTACACACGTATACATATATATATATATATATACATATACACACACACACACACACACACACACACACATATAATATATATATATACAGTGGTGGGCACAGCTAACCGAAAAGTTAGCCGAGATAACCGATAATCGGCTAACTTAAAACGTTAGCTTCGATAAAGCTGAACCGCTAAATTGCTAAAGAAATTAGTGGAAGCTAACGATAACAGTTAACAGCTAACTTTTAGCATATGAATTTAGCATTGGTTATATTTTTCCCTCTTAAACCCTTAAACACAAACCTAGAAAGCTACAACTATGATATGCATTAGGTTGTAGTTGTAGTTTATTGCTTAGACACAGCTTTTCAAAACATAAGCTTGAAGAACCATAGAATGCCAAGATCAGATGATTAATGAATGTGCATGTGCATCCTTTTGTACATAAATCATTAAATGAACAAATGAAATAAACATTAGCTTACAATCAGATTTATTTGCATACATTAATACAAGACTATTCAGTATTACTACTGTATCACAATATTTACGGACACTGTTAATCGAAATTAAATTCAATATATTAGCGAGTACCGGTAGCTAAAATTAAAACATAATGTTTCTCTCGTGAGTTATATATAACAGTGTCTGTATGCAATATCATAAGAACCATAAGATATTACTACTATGGGTTTCAGAGGCCGTGTGGCATCGCTTTTCGGGAATAACTTATTAACAAACAGTTAGATCAGTATGATATTTTGACACAGCTTTTTTCACACCGTCCCCTAATTTTCGTCAATATAGTGCATTACCAAAAGTGTAGAAATAAGCCACTTGTCCCTTAGTCATGAGGTTAAAGTCGCACATTAATGACTAAGAAACGGACAGGGCTACCGTGGCTTACCTGTGAGAACCACCAAACCATTATTGGTCCTCCATCAAACACGGTAGTTATCAGTCACCACCCAACCCTATTATCGCCTTTAAATTCAAGTAATCTGTCAATATCAAGTATAAATATACAAAAATACATACTGTCTGTATATTTATACTTGATATTGACAGATAACTAGAATTTAAAGGCGATAATCTCCCAAATCCCGACGGCAACTTACCAAATTGCGAAGACCCTTAACAACCTCCTGACCCCGTGTGCCCCCACCCAATACAGCTTATCCTCCGCCACGGACTTCCTCAAAATCCTCTGTGATGCCCCACCAACCAATGATAACCTAATCGCTTTACTCGATGTAGAAAGCCTCTTCACTAACGTGCCAGTGGATAGGACGATCGACATCATACTACAGCATGTATACCACTCCACCACCTCCCCACCTCTAGACATCCCGGAACAAGCCCTGCGAATGCTGTTGGAGCTATGCACTAAAGAAGCTCCCTTCATCTGCCCCCGAGGAAACATGTACCGGCAGATAAACGGTGTGGCGATAGGCAGCCCCCTCGGGGTACTCTTCGCAAACTTTTTCATTGGTGCCATCGAGGAGGACCTCCTGGCCACCCACCGCCCCTCCATCTACTGCCGCTACGTTGACGACATCTTCGTGCGGGTGAAGGACATCGCAGAACTACGAGAGCTTCAGCAGCACTTCATCTCAGCATCAGGACTCAACTTCACTTACGAGGAGACTACTGAAGGGGAACTACCCGTCCTTGACATCCTAGTCACTAACCAAGATGCAGGCTTCAAAGCCAACAAACAACGGACTCTGTCTCAACGGCAAAAGCGAGTGCCCCAAACGATACGACATCTCCACCATCTCTGCCTACATCAGGAGGGCACTTTCTCACTGCTCCTTATTACCAAAAAGATATAGACAAGCTAGAACGAGTTCAACGTAGAGTTACCAAAATTATACCTAGCCTAAAGAACAAACCATACGAGAAGCGTCTTAGAGAATTAAATCTATTTCCTTTAACCCAGCGCAGATTAAGAGGCGACTTAATTCAAGTGTTCAAAATCATCAAAGGCATCGACAACATGAACTGTAGTAAGGACTTCACTATCGACCAATCTAATTACACGCGGGGAAACGGGTGCAAAACTATTGGTAAATCTTTTAACTCACACGAAGCTAAAAATGTCTTCTTCAATCGAGTTGTCAACTTATGGAATGGGCTTCCCCGAGATGTTATAGACTGCAGCACCGTTGATTCATTTAAACTTCGCCTAGACAAATATCTCACATCAAACCCGCGACTGACTACATTTGTAAATGAATAACTGTATTTTATCCTCCCCTCAGTTACTAACCCATCTGTCTCCTACTAACTTCCTAATCCTGCCACGGACATCAGTTCCAGGGCAGTAGTTCCCTTTCCAATGTTCCCTTACCCACTCTAAACCACTGTTTGGACACTTGATCCTCAGTGTTTTGGAGGACACGCAGCCTAGAAGGGTCACTATACCTGTTGTTGCTTGATTTCCTTTGTACTCCTTTGTACTCCTCCTGGAGGGACACCCACCTCCAACTCAACCGCCTCACTCAAGTTCTTATAAATAACGGCTACTCTAACTCTGACGTTGACAAAACCATAAAAAACACATTGAAAGATGGTACAATAATGAAGCCCCCAACACCACCAGCCCTGAAGACATCAACATTTGCTATAAAAACTGCATGTCCTCAGATCATAAAACTGACAAAGCTGTCATAAGAGACATAATCAAGTTAACCACTTGAGGATCAAGATACGTAACAGAAGAGTGATCTTGATCCTCAAGTGGTTAACTTGATGAATCTAGATAGCACAGAGATATACAGTATATTAATGTATCAGTCAGCTGAAGGCAAATCAAAAGTAAAATCTAATAACATTATTTCCTGTTGTTGCTTCCTTTCCTATTGGATCTTAGGACTTAGTATCCTTTATTGACTGATACTCTTTAATTATGAAAAATACTGAAACTAATTAAAGTCATGTAATATTTATAAAGAATTATTATTTAACCGAAGCTTAATAGGCTATGGTTATGAACCGAAGAAGTTATATCTAAAGAAGGACTATTAATTCTATAAAAAGTGTTGAAAGATAAATATTAAAGAATATTTCTGTCTCTTACCCTTTTTGAAATGAATAGATAGTTTTCTTATATGTCCTTTTATTTATATTTAATGTAATTATTCTTGGTTCTTGTCTTACGTTAATAGTATTATATTATTATTATCATCAGGATTAATATCAAAGTCACATAAAAAGTTAGATATATATTTAATAATTAGTTAAATGTATTTCTTAACCACGTAACATTGAGGTTTGATTATGAGTAAATTAAGTTACAGGATCGCTTCATAGATTCGATTCAGGTCTCACTCAAATAATATGAAAAGCAAAAATAATATTTTGAAGCTAAAAGAATTTTCTTCAGCTTAGGAAATCACTAGAAGTTAACATTAACCCTTATTTAGCGGGTGGTAAGGTATTTTACACTGTACCGCTCAGCGGGCATAATCCCGAAATATTCGCTCAATTTCACTCGCCCTAACGCCGTTACTATGGCTCCAATGCGAACGAAACGATCATTTTTGGAAAGAGCAACTCTTCGTCTCCCCATATAAGGCTATGAATGGATGTTATGAATGAGTGTGGAGGGTGGGAAGAGGTGAGGAAGAGGAGGTGCTTTTTGGTCTATTTCCCAGGCGCGTTCGGTTGCGTTCGCTTTGGCCTCTAGGGCGTCTACTATTCCTTCGGTAATCGGTCTTATTTTTCTCTTATTTCTCCTTATTTCTGTATTCTCTCTCTCTCTCTCTCTCCTGTCTGTCTGTCTGTTTCTCTCTCTCTCTCTCTCTCTCTCTGGCTTGCTCGCTTTCCCTCTCTCGCGCGCTCTGTCTCTCTCTCTCTTCCTCATCCGTATATGTAATTCTCATTATTATTTTATCTAATCTCTCTCACTCCTCCTGTCTGTCTGTCTCTCTGGCTCGCTCGCTTTCCCTCTCTTGTGCCCCCTTTCTCTCTTCCTCATCCGTATATGTATTTCTCATTATTATTTTCTCTAACTAATCCCTCTATTTCATTTATTTGCATGTAATATTTCTGTATTATTATATCTTTTTCACTCTTTCTTCAGTTCAGTTTCTGTATTCTCTCTATACGGTGGGAATGGTATTTCGTATGAGGGATGTGCAGCACAATATTCAATCTTTCGTTGTTTGGTTGTTTGTATTACCGTAAGAGATTTACTGCACTGCTGCAAATAATACGCTATAAAATGCTTGCAATCAAACTCTCAAGCAATTTCAAGGTCACATGCAATTATAAATGTAGGCTATAGGTAACCGACCCAGAGAGGAAGAGACAAGAGAGAGAGAGGTTGTGATAATATAACAATGTTACATATGTATCATATATATGAAAAAAATAATATATACGGTAGGCCTACATCTGTTCCCCACAATCATATAATGCCAAGCAAATATTCAATCTTCATTGTTTGTATTACCGTAAGAAATTTACTGAACGCCTGCAAATAATACGCTATAAAATGCTTGCAATCTCTCTATTTTCTCTAATCTCTTCACTCTTCCTGTCTCTCTCTCTCTCTCTCTCTCTCTCTGGCTCGCTCGCTCTCTTCCTCATCCGTATTATGTATTTCTCATTATTATTTTCTCTAACTAATCCCTCTATTTCATTTATTTGCTTGTAATATTCTGTATTATTATATCTTTTTCACTCTTTCTTCAGTTACGTTTCTTGCATTCTCTCTCTCTCTCTCTCTGTTTCGTGCTTTGCAGGATATTTTTTATATATAATATATATAATAATTTACTATCATTACTTACTATATCGTAGAAACAATAGTAGGTAGCCAACTTACCATAATACCGATACACCAAACCGATCCGCATGCGGTTTTGTTTATCACCTGTTTACTAAAGTGCCACATTATCGATTTTCTTGAAGCCGACTAGAGCGGGAGGGTTACCAATTGAAATTAAATCCGCTAGCATATATTGTTAGATGTAAGACATGATAAATACCACTAGAAATATGAATTGGCAAAATCCATATAATATCACTTCGAAATTGTTCTGAAATTTCAAAACAAAACCGCTAGTGTAAGTCATTGCTGCTAGATCGAAGTAAAGGTCTCTAGATCTAGCGGAAGTCGCTATACGTATTGGCAGTACTGCACACTCATTCATTTCATTAATTCATTTTCTATTGAGCTCGTCCTGGAATCTTTACGACTCTGAATCTTACGATTGCCGACGGCGATACGTTGTTGACATTGTTGTTGGGAGGAAATTAAAATAGCATCAAGGCTTAGCAACGTGTGCATTATGGGGGATTTTAATTTCCCTAATATAGATTGGCAGCAACAAATAGGCGACTCTGATTCAAAGGAGTTTATTGAGGTAGTACAAGATAGTTTTTTATCTCAATTCATAGATACGCCAACTAGAGGTGATAATATTCTCGATTTAGTTTTCAGTAACAATGAACATATGATAAATAGTGTAGAAATCGGGGACCACCTAGGAAATAGTGATCACAATTCTGTGTATTTTAATATACAATGGAAAGGTAATACCAGTGAGAATACAACATTAATACCTGACTTCAGAAAAGCCAATTATGGTGGGTTAAGAGAAGCCCTGTTAGCGGACCCTATGGTCAAAAAATTAAGTCGATCCAGGTGTCCAAATGAGTGTATCCTTTCTCAGGCACCTGTCATCTTAAGTCAGGAGGAGACGTCAACTTGGTAGATACATACGATAATTTAATCAAGTCAGTATTCAATGCGCAAAATAAATATATCCCCAAAAGAAAATTTAGATCAACACAGAACCAACCCAAATGGATGAATAATAGACTATTAGATCTTCTAGGACAAAAGAGAGGAATATATAGAAAAATTAGAAAAGGCGAAATTCACCTACTTGCTTACTATCAGAATCTATCAAGACAGGTAAAAAAGGATATTAGGAAAGAAAAAGAAATTATGAAATTAAGGTTGCCAATGACTCAAAAAATAATCCTAAAGCTTTGTACCAACTATATAAATCCAAGGTTAGAGATGTAATTGGTCCCCTTAAAACTTCTATAGGAAAATTGACAGAAAGTGATTTAGAAATGTGCAGTACATTAAATAGTCAATTTCTTTCCGTTTTCACTAATGAAAATTTGGCACAGTTTCCAGAAGTCCGTAAGGTATACAGCGATAGTATAGAAAATAGGTTAAGTACGGTTACTATAAGTAGAAATGATGTGGTTAAGGAAATTGACAGACTGAAACCTCCTAAATCGCCTGGTCCTGATGAGGTATATGCTAGAGTATTAAAAGAATGCAGAGATGAGTTAAGTTATCCATTAACATTTCTATTTAACAAGTCATTAGAAACAGGTATAGTTCCAGAAGCTTGGAAGCTTGCAAATGTAGTTCCGATCTTCAAAAAAGGTGATAAATCAATAGCATCCAATTACCGTCCCATTAGTCTCACTTCAATCATAGGAAAACTACTAGAGTCAATTATTGCTAGGAAAATGAGAAACCACTTAGAAACATTTAACTTAATCAATTCTTCTCAGCATGGATTCACTCAGGGACGGTCTTGCCTTACTAATTTGCTTAGTTTTTTCTCAGAGGTATATGAAGCAGTAGATAATGACAAGTCATATTTTATATATTTAGATTTCAGTAAAGCTTTCGACAGAGTCCCTCATGAGAGATGATGAGAAAGGTTGAGGCACATGGAATAGGTGGGGCGTTGTTAGGATGGATTAGGTCATGGCTAATTGGTAGGAAGCAGAGAGTCAGCATAAATGGTACCAAGTCAGAATGGGGAGCAGTCAAAAGTGGTGTCCCCCAGGGATCGGTATTAGGTCCCCTGTTGTTTCTTATATACATAAATGACCTAGATTTAGGTATAACTAGTAGGATAAGTAAATTCGCAGACGATACTAAAATAGGGAGATCAATTGATTCAGATAGCGATATAGAGTGCCTCCAAAGGGATCTAGATACCTTACATGAATGGTCAGTAAATTGGCAGATGAAGTTTAACATTGACAAATGCAAGGTATTAAAGATAGGGAAGATGCAAACAAATGTTAAATATAAACTAGCTAATTTAGAATTAGAAAATTCAGACTGCGAGAAAGATCTAGGTGTGTTTGTTAGCAATGATTTGAAGCCTAGAAAACAGTGTATAAGCGTTCGTAATAAGGCAAACAGGATTCTCGGGTCATCTCTAGGAGTGTGAGTAACAGAACTGCTGATGTTATCTTAAAACTTTACTTGTCATTAGTGAGACCCCACATGGATTATGCTGTCCAATTTTGGTGTCCTTATTACAGAATGGACATAGATTCATTGGAGAGAGTACAGCGTAGAATGACAAAAATGATCCATAATATTAGAAATCTTTCGTATGAAGAAAGGTTGAAGAAATTAGGTTTACATTCGTTAGAGAGACGCAGAGTTAGAGGGGATATGATAGAGGTGTTCAAGTGGGTTAGTGGGATTAACAAAGGGAACATGGCAAATGTACTAAAGCTCAGTGATAGCGAAAGAACTCGTACCAATGGTTTCAAATTAGATAAATTTCGTTTCAGAAAAGATATAGGCAAGTATTGGTTTGGTAACAGAGTTGTAGATGGGTGGAATGGACTACCAAGTGCTATAGTGGGATCTAAAACTGTAGGGAGCTTTAAGATAAAATAGATAAGCATATGGACGAGAAGGGTTGGGTGTGAAGGGGGATCAGCCGGGTTGGGCCAACCAGCGCTCTGCAGACCTCCATAATCCTGCGTTAATCTCTAACCGTTTTGGTAAGATGATCCTCAGGGTATTAGAGTGTGAAGCCTATAATTGGGCTTTGTAATTGAATTGGGGTTGTGTGGGACAGGGATCTGCCTTGCTTAGGCCAATCGGCTTTCTGCAGACTCCCATTTTCTTATGTTCTTATGTTCTTATGTTGTTGATGTTCCAGTGGAGGGATGAACAAAATATTGTCCTTGTCCAATAATAGCTATTTCATAGTCCCACAAGACTTATTTTGATATATTTATCAAATTTATTGAACGCCTGAAAATAATACGCTATAAAATGCTTGCAATCAAACTTTCAAGCAATTACAAGGTCACATGCAATTATAAAAAGGTATATTGTAGACCACAATCTTCGCCAAGCTTCGTTGTTGCTTGTATTATCGTGAGAAATGTACCATACACCCTGGTTATCGTGAGAAATTTACCGAACGCCTGCAAATAATACGCTATAAAATGCTTGCAATCAAACTCAAGCAATTTGAATGTCACATGCAGTATAGGTAGACCCAGAGAGGAAGACAGACAGAGAGAGAGGGGAGGTCAAAAACATCTGCTAGGTGTGATTTCCCCTGGGAGGGAAGAGATTAGTTAGGGGCGTGCCCTGGCCTACATCAGACAAAGAGAGTACAAAGGAGTACAAACAAAGAGAGTGAGACAGAGAGAGAGAGAGAGAGATAGTCGTGATAATATAAAAATGTTACACATGTATCATATAATATATGAAAACATAATATATACGGTAGGCCTACATCTGTTCTCCACAATCATATAATGCCAAGCACAAATATTCAATCTTTGGTTGTTTGTATTACCGTAAGAAATTTACCGAACGCCTGCAAATAATACGCTATAAAATGCAAAGGAAATTTCTTGTAGAGTGCAATTTTGAGGACGTAATGTGCTCTGAGAGAGAGCGGAGCGGTGATTAGGAGCATAAATTACCTCAAGACCGCTCGCCACACAGGGAATTCTATAAGGAAATTACCGTATTTTAGGGTTTTTGCACTCGTGTTTTACGATCGTTGAAAGACAACCAGTGATCGTAAAAGGATGGTTCGAGTGTCATTGGAAAGCTGAATTTACGCACTTTCAGGATACATACTTGTATTACGCTCTGGGTCCTGTTTATGCATGAAAAAGAGGACGGAACAACCCCATTTAGGGTAAAAAAAAAAACCGCTGGGCGGCACAGTGAAATATACTCCACCAGCCGCTCGTAAGGTGATAAAATGCTTGCAATCACATTTTCAAGCAATTATAAAATATAATTGTACTTACCAACACCCACACCAGTATGTTCTTCGTCAGGAACGTCTCCAATTTGCTCAAGGGTCTGTCCAATATCAACCACAACATCCACCCCACGCAAATTATGCTTGGGGTGAAAGCCTATGATCGGGTTATTTTCGTCTTCCGAGTCATCCACACTACCAAAACTCTCACCCAGACCTTCGACGGTTTCATCCAACAGCTTATTAGAAAGTTCTGAAGAGTTCAGCATGATATCCAGTTTCTGGGTGGTGAGCCGGGCGTGGTTAGTAGGGTGGCGCGACGCACTAGGGATTGGCGGCCACCGAATCGAACACGGGCAAATCTTGACCTTCCATTATGGCTGCTTGAGGGTCACTTAGTCACGGTCACGCAGTGGGGATGTGTGGGTGGGCCCTTGTAGTACACCGCCTGACCACCAAGTTTCGCTTTCCACCTAAATTAGGGCGGGAATACGCCCACGGACTTAAGTCCGACCCCGCCATTTAGTCCAATTTTCTCGTATCGGACTTAAGTCCGACCCCGCTAAATAAGGGTTAAACAGCCATGTTAGTCTAAGGCGATATTACTAATATGAGACAATAGTATCACCATACTAAGCACCGTTACCCCTTCCTACCCGGTCTGCCTTAGGTAAGGACAGCACGAAAGAAGGGCAAATACCCAGTATGCCTTATCTAAGGCATGAGCTTAATAGCCTAATTAAGCTTGGTCCGAACGCCGTGCGTACGACGTATGTCAACAAACCCAAGCGTTCGTCACCGCACCTCCGAAAACAAGAAGGAGAAGACTCCTCAATGTTATTGTTCTGACGTCATGACGAAATTAGTGTCTAAAAAGCCCCATATTGGCAACATCTCTGCAATATTGGCTCCACTGAAATCGTCATCACAACTGAACCAGTTGACTTACAGAGCTCTACTCAATGCCAAAATACAGATTGAAAACCGCACTACAATTATAGATGAGTGGGAAAGTTTTAGCAGTGAAAATAAACATAAATACGGTAGCCTAGGCCTAGACGTTTTTCGGCCATATCGCCCGGGTAGGGGCGACCGTCATTGGGTAACACAGCCCGGGTAGGAAGGGTTAAGCAATGTAAGCTTAATTAAAAGAAAATTAAAGAACTCGTAAGTATTAATATAACACAATAGTATTACTTTCATCATAACCCAATTACTTAAAGAGTTGGTTTAGTCCACAAGTCAGTCAACTAAAATAGTTAAGTACATAATAGTAGCGTTAACGTTAATTTCCAATCAAAGAGTTAAGTACATAATAGTAGCGTTAACGTTAATTCCCAATCAAAGAGTTAAGTACATAATAGTAGCGTTAACGTTAATTCCCAATCAAAGAGTTAAGTACATAATAGTAGCATTAACGTTAATTCCCAATCACATATCTGACTAACCAACATAACGTAAGTGTTTACACCGAACACACTTAACACACACTTATATAATCTGACTGACAGTCACAATCCCATTATAATACTTCACCCCGTCTTCCTCCAGCTGCAAGTTCACCTTCCCAACTCCAAATGAGACTGATTGGAATGCCCACTACTCGGGTCTTATATACTAAACAATGATGGTGTAGGAACGAATCAGGAGGCGAGTGATGGTGCGCGCCCCTATCACAGCTCCTCGAGTTGCGTAGCAGGTGCGTGGTCCAATGGAGTCTCCTGGCGTCGATCATATGTCATAGCGTCGGGTCATCGAAGTAGTTTGCAGGGTCCCCTATGATGCATGCAGGTGTGAAGGCTTGTTTGCTGGTATGCGGACGAGCTGGTTTCCCACTCGCTAGTTCGCTCGCTGGTCTGCTTCGCCGCCTGGGTAGTTTGGCACTCCTTCAACTCTAATTCTAACTCTTAAATTAACAAACAGGGCTCCGTATGTCAGACCTCCCCCCTAGAAAAGAGTTTAAGGAGTATAATATATTAAACATAATACATAAATAGATTCACCACCAGATTGGCAACAGCAAGATTATAATGAGGATATAATAAGGATATCACCCAAAGTAGGCAACGTCTCCAGGTACCACATCAGAACATAGCCGGAACGTAGCTGGAGCGCTATTCGAACTGCAAGGCATCTCACAGCTGAAGGTTTGAAAGCACACTACTAAAGCATGATATTTACCTCGCTACAAGGGAGAGCTAATTGCCAAAATCCTCTCATTAAATTAATCTTACTGTTGTAGGAGGCCAACCCGGTAAATGTAATCTTTGATCCGTGGCAGTGGGTAGGTATCGTTCTTTGTGACAGCATTAACTAGCCTATAGTCCATACATAACCTATGGCTCCCGTCTGGCTTTGGCACAAGTATGACCGGACTACTCCACTGGCTTAAGGCCCTTGTGATCAGCTCGTTAGATAACATGAAGTCGAGCTCGACCTGCAGTATACTCCTGTGTTGTGGCGAGACACGGTAGGGGGATAGTTTAATGGGAGTTGCATCCCCTACGTCGATGTCGTGCAAGGCCAAAGAAGTGAGCCCTGGAGTATCACGGAACTCACTGGGAGACTGAGATAAAACAGAGATTAGTTGGTTCGCTTGATCAGAGGGAAGATAACATAGTTTAGATGGTAATTCCCCCCAAGCTACTGAGTTATACTGAAAGTTGGATAGGCTACATGACAAGTCAAAGTCTGCATGGATACCTTCAGGCTCTGGAACAGTCTGTTGCGGGTCAGTAAGAGAACTGAAGACTTCGTCCGCACCAGGCTGTCCACAGGTCCTGACATTCACTGCCACAGTGGGAGAATCTGGAGGAGAGGAATCAGGGGACCTATGGTAGGGTTTCAACATATTTATATGGAATACTTGCGTGGGCTTTCTCCTGTCTGGGGTAGTTACTAGATAATCGGTAATGCTCACCCTCCGAATGATCTTATATGGGCCCCTGAACTTGGCAGATAAAGGTTGGCCAAAAAGGGGGAGCAGGACCAAAACCTCATCACCGGGCTGAAACTCCCTCTCACGGGCTTTTCTGTCATACCATTTCTTCATGGAGCTTTTAGCCACTGTCAAGTTTTGAGCGGCAAACTCACATGAGGATCTCAGCCGGGTTTTGAAATCTGAAACATACTTGAGGAGGTTTTGGTTCCCCTCCTGGCCAACTAGGCTATCCTGCAATAGTTGCAAAGGACCTCTTACCTGGTGACCGAAAACTAGATCATTAGGGGAAAAACCCAGGGATTCAGTTGGAACCTCACGAGTAGCAAATCAAAAAAAAGGTACCCCCTTATCCCACTCAACTCCGGTCTCTGTACAATACTTACGTAACATTCCCTTTAATGTCTGATGATATCGTTCGAGAACCCCTTGACTCTCTGGGTGGTAGGTGCTCGACTTAACATGCTCGATACCCAACTCCTTCAGGGACTGCTGAAAAATGTTAGAGGTAAAATTAGTTCCTCGATCACTTTGCACCTCATGGGGGAAACCCATTCTGGTGAAGAATTTGAGCAGTTCCTTGATGACAGTTGCAGCAGAGGTAGTCCTTAACCCGGCAAGCGCGATAGGCCTCACGGAAGGCTTCCTATAGGGAACGTGATAGGCCTCACGGAAGCATGACCATAAAAAAAGCCTTCCAAAAAAAAAAGGGCCTATCAAAACAAAGGATTTTGTCTCTAGGTGAGATAATTCCCCTCTAGTACTCATCCATGTGTTTCTCACCCCTCCCCCTCCCCTCCTTCCCCACCTTATTCCCCCCTCCCTCTCCTCCTCAATTATCACCTATTTTTCCTCTTTTTATCATCATTTATCGGTTATTTTTCTCTCCCGCGATAATGTAGCACAAGTGGGTTGCATAAAAGATCGTTATGCAACACCCAGACACCGGCACACACCGCCCCGCTCGTCTCAGTTGACTCCCAGACAGCGAGAGGGGAGGGCTGCCTGTGGCTCTCTCTCGCCTGAGATTATGACCGGGTGGCCAATATCTTCGTTTTTCACCACCCAAATGCTTTTCCCACTT
This sequence comes from Paralithodes platypus, assembly GCA_032716605.1. Classification (NCBI taxonomy): domain Eukaryota; kingdom Metazoa; phylum Arthropoda; class Malacostraca; order Decapoda; family Lithodidae; genus Paralithodes; species Paralithodes platypus. Next base: position 69,801,152 of record CM064575.1, on the reverse strand, counting down.
ATTTTAGCACTCTTGAAGGTTCATATATACATCATATATGTAAAAAAAAAGCATACCGAAAACAAATAATGCTTTATATTGTAAATATAACGAATTCTGTCAGAATCCAGGGCTAGAAATGCACAAATAACTACCCTAGCACCTAGGTCTATATCACGCTTGTCAGGTTAAGGGTATAGCCTCTGGGTAGCAAGTTGCCATGTCCATAATAGTTAATAAATAATTGTTACCTTGGGAAGTCTTAGGCAATGGGCCTACAAGGTCCACTACCACCCGAGGAAAAGGATTCTCGAAGACGGGCAAGGGCACCAGAGGATGTACAGGCACCTTCTGATTGAGTTTTCCTGTCATCTGGCAAGTGTGACACACTCTACAAAACTCCACTACATCTGCACGCATTCCTGGCCAGTGAAAGTGGGCTCTGATTCTGTCTAGAGTTTTTCTCACACCTAGGTGTCCTGCCAATGGTATACAATGTGCCATTTCCAAGATATCTCTAAGACAAGGTTTGGGGACTACTACTTGATGGACGTCCCAGGCCCCGTCATCGATTGGTCTGTGTGGCTGTCTCCATCTACGCCACAATACTCCTCCTTTGAGGTAGAAAAATTCACCACCCTCCTTCTCACATTCCTCTTCACTCACGGCCCTGGCAGCTAACTCCTTGCATTCTCTATCATCTCTCTTTAGCTCTACCAGGCCACTAGGACAATTTGGAGGGGTTTCATGGTCATCGTTAGGGTCAAGATGAGCCATAAAGGTGTCAGATAATTCCACCTCAGTCACATCATCAGGCACAGTTGGAGCGGCATTCACACTCTCATCATCCCTTTTATCAACTCTTACATTCGGTACATTTCTGTCTGAGGGAACTGCTACTTGAGACATTGAACGTGTGACAGCACACACAGGGAAAACTGTTGGCATCTCCTTTTCAAGCTCACCGGTTAGTGGCTCGTTAACAGGGGAAAGTGACAAAATGGGGTCTGGTCGGACCTTCTCACCTGCTACATCATTCCCCAAAAGGAGTGTTACCCCGGGCACAGGGATATCTTGGGACCTACACAAAGCTATGGTGGCCTCACCCTGTAGTAACTCACATTCAATTTCGCCTTTTACCAAGTATGCATAAAATTGGCCTCCAGCACCTCTCATTACAACTGGTTCGCCAGGTGGGCACTCAGTGTAAGGATTCACCATGAAGGTGCTAGTAGAACCTGTCTCTCAGAATGTTTACCTCATGCATACAACCATTTAATCTCACGTTGCCAGATGAAATAAAGGGACGGTAACTGTCCTGCACTGATGGTGAAATTATTATTGGCTTAACCCTAGTGGGTTGCACCACGCATGCTACTACACCCCTGTCTAGATGATTTACGTTAGCTGCTAGGTACTCCTTCTGTCGAGAGTCCTGCATTAAAGGAACTTTTGGTGCTAGGTACTCTTTCTGTCGAGAGTCCTGCATTAAGGGAACATATGGAGTTTGAGATACGGCGGCAACTGTCTGCCCCGATCTCTCGGTTCTCTCCTTGGCCCAGCACTGATAAGCTAGGTGGCCTCTCTTGCCACAAAAAGTACATACCTTAGGGGATACGGGAACGTTCCCTCTTTGAGCATTACTATTACTTTGGGGCCCACCTCTGTTACCATTGCCCTGAGTCGCATTTTTAGTTGGGGGAACAATTCTATTTTGGCTAGCTGGGGAAGACGTTACAGGCTTGTGACTGGGTCTGTCAGATTTGTGATTGAAATACTTAAAATTAGAACTAGAATTATCGTAGGGCTGCTTTCCACGAAATTTGTTGTTGAGCACGTATGTGTCAGCCATGTCAGCGGCGTCGGCAAGACAATCTACCTTTTTCCCCTTTAAATGATAGGATACAGAAGAATCAATTTTCCATAGGAAATTTTCTAACAGGACCAACTCCTTCAGATCGTTGTAGCTTGTGACTTTCTTACTCTTGACCCAATGATTGCAAGTTTTAGTCATGGTCCTGGCAAATACCTTATGGGTTTCTTCTACTTTCTTCTGGTTTTTACGGAAAGATTGCCTGTAAGCCTCAGGCTGCAATTGATAGGTTTTTAGGATAGCTTCTTTGAGATTGTCATAATCCTGCCTAACTTCTGCTACTTCTGACAAATACGTGGCTCGAGCCTGCCCTGTCAAAACGGTTTGTAACATAAAAGGCCATTGATCTCTTGTCCACTTCATACCTCCAGCAACTTCCTCAAACAAAACAAAGAAATCATGCACATTATCCTCAGTGAAAGGTGGAATGACACTAGTCATAGTCAATCCCAGAGGGGGAACAATTAAGGGAGCATTTGTATTGACATTTAGTTGAGCCGTACGATATTGATATTCACATTGTTCGGTCGTTGCACTGGCATTTATTCTGGCTAGTTCTATACTTGCGTTGGCTTGTTCGGTCGTTGCTTTGGCTTTTATGCTGGCTTCTTCGGTATTTGCTCTGGCTTTTATGCTAGCTTCTTCGGTATTTATTCTGGCTAGTTCTATTTTTAATTTGGCTTGTTCTAGTTCGAATATTTGATCACCGGTCAAACCAGGTGGCAATTGTATATCAAGTTGGCTAGGTTTACTCGGGATCCCACCAACTGCTCCGTCTCCCTCCCCGCCTTCTACAGGGAACAGGTGGGTTTTTATGGTCTGAGTCACCTCTACTTTGGACATGTTTGAGACAGTTAATTGGAGATGTGAGACAAGCACTTTCAGTTCGGATTTTGACAGACAGTCAATATCAGGGGCTGTGGGTTCTGATTCTATGAAAACTCTAGCATCTTCGTCATTAATTAGATGAGGCATGATTAATATTTGATTTTTAAGTAGTGAAACGGTAATGAAACTGAGTGAAACTGTATGAAACGAATCCTGGCAAGGTTGCCACTCTTCTGTTACGTATCTTGATCCTCAAGTGGTTAACTTGATGAATCTAGATAGCACAGAGATATATATTAATGTATCACTCAGCTGAAGGCAAAACAAAAGTAAAATCTAATAAAATTATTTTCTGTTGTTGCTTCCTTTCCTTTTGGATCTTAGGACTTAGTAACCTTTATTGACTGATACTCTTTAATTATGAAAAATACTGAAACTAATTAAAGTCATGTAGTATTTATAAAGAATTATTATTTAACCGAAGCTTAGTAGGCTATGGTTATGAGCCGAAGAAGTTATATCTAAAGAAGGACTATTAATTCTATAAAAAGTCTTGAAAGATAAATATTAAAGTAAGAATATTTCTGTCTCTTACCCTTTTTGAAATGAATAGATAGTTTTCTTATATGTCCTTTTATTTATATTTAATGTAATTATTCTTGGTTCTTGTCTTACGTTAATAGTATTATATTATTATTATCATCAGGATTAATATCAAAGTCACATAAAAAGTTAGATATATATTTAATAATTAGTTAAATGTATTTCTTAACCACGTAACATTGAGGTTTGATTATGAGTAAATTAAGTTACAGGATCGCTTCATAGATTCGATTCAGGTCTCACTCAAATAATATGAAAAGCAAAAATAATATTTTGAAGCTAAAAGAATTGTCTTCAGCTTAGGAAATCACTAGAAGTTAACATTAAACAGCCATGTTAGTCTAAGGCGATATTACTAATATGAGACAATAGTATCACCGTACTAAGCACCGTTAAGCAATGTAAGCTTAATTAAAAGAAAATGAAAGAACTCGTAAGTATTAATATAAAACAATAGTATTACTTTCATCATAACCCAATTACTTAAAGAGTTGCTTTAGTCCACAAGTCAGTCAACTAAAATAGTTAAGCACATAATAGTAGCGTTAACGTTAATTTCCAATCAAAGAGTTAAGTACATAATAGTAGCGTTAACGTTAATTCCCAATCACATATCTCACTAACCAACATAGCGTAAGTGTTTACACCGAAGACACTTAACACACACTTATATAATCTGACTGACAGTCACAATCCCATTATAATACTTCACCCCGTCTTCCTCCAGCTGCAAGTTCACCTTCCCAACTCCAAATGAGACTGATTTGAATGCCCACTACTCGGGTCTTATATACTAAACAATGATGGTGTAGGAACGAATCAGGAGGCGAGTGATGGTGCGCACCCCTATCACAGCTCCTCGAGTTGCGTAGCAGGTGTGTGGTCCAATGGAGTCTCCTGGCGTCGATCATACGTCATAGCGTCGGGTCATCGAAGTTGTTTGCAGGGTCCCCTATGACGCACGCAGGTGTGAAGGCTTGTTTGGTGGTATGCGGCTGGTTTCCCACTCTCTAGTTCGCTCGCTGGTCTGCTTCGCCGCCTGGGTAGTTTGCCACTCCTTCAACTCTAATTCTAACTCTTAAATTAACATACAGGGCTCCGTATGTCAGAATATATATACAGTATATATATATATATATATATATATATAAATTAAATAGTTTTTGCTGGATAATGAGATAGAGAGAGAGAGAGATGGTGTTCAACAAAGTGAAACTTAGAGGAAAGTTGATAGTAAGAGTAACAGGCTGTCCTCCAGAGCATTTAGAGGGGTCGTCAGGGAAAGGTCGGGCGGGTATGGGGGCATTCATGGTACCTCCCCCTGGCGACTCTGAGGCTTGGTGAATGTTTATCATCATCATATTATTATTTATTTTTTTGAAGGAGGAAGTGTGGTGTGCATATTAAGTGTAGTGAAGTAGATAGGAGGAGGAGGTGTTTGTGAGAGCTGGCTGGACTACTCCCAGTGTAAGTGAGGCACAAAGGGAATCAGTAAGAGAGGCCAACCAAATGAAACAGGAGTTCCAGCAACTCCTTATCAAATGCCTACAGCCTCTCCTGGGTATAGCCCTGTTCGATTGGTGACTACAATCTACCCCCATTCCCCCTATTGGTCGCTAGCTTGTACGACATGCAGTAGGATGCGTGGGGCATATTCTTTTTTCCTCCACCATAAGATGAAGGCCCCATTACCTCCGGGGGGGTTACATTAAGTTAGCATAGGTAAATTAGGTTAGGTTAGTGTCACACGGACGTTCATATATTGAACGTACGGATTGAGTAAAACCATTCACTTAACCCGTACAATCCCAGTGACGGCAGAGAGTCTTCAATAAAAAAGTCACTCCACAGTCCCAGCTACGGCTGCGAGCCGTCCCCTATTTCTAGCGGTATAGCGCTGCCAATAACGAGTGGAGCGTGGCTAATTGTTAGCATAGACCTAGCGTGAAGTGTTGGCAACACTGCCCAAGCACAAGGAGCCTCCCCCAAGCCTCCGTCTAGCTCCTTCCTCAGTTATCAGCTAGCACTTGTGAGTGAACGATCATGTCTTGCCACGGCCACCATCAAACCCAATACCTTGGGCTAGAAGAAGCCGCAGATCTCGCCACAGAATATATATGGTGACTTTTAGTTATGAAAAGGCCATTAGTGCTAGCTCTGTTGAAGAGTATTTACCAACTGTGGAAGATCTATCTTATATAGAGCTTCCAATTCTCCAGAGTCCCAAACCTAGCCCAGTGAAACAGCCTAGAAAGGCAGGAGTTCGTGGTGGTAAACGGACACCATTGCCACTACGTTTTTCGGCGATAGGTGAAGACGATAGTAGTAATGATGATATCCCTATAGCCTATCTCTATCCTAGACCTAGAACAAGTGAAAGTGGGGCCTCTAATTCACGGACAAAGGGAGCGGGAAGGAAGGGTAGAGGTGGCGGTCAATCACGTGTCCCAGCCTCGCCCGCGGCACCGGCCTACCACCACCCATGCTTGCCCGCCACCACTACTACCACCACTCTTGGCGCCATCTCGACCACGCCATCTACCTTTTATGGTAAGAAAAGAAAAGTTGAAGAGGTGTATCATGGTGATGGTGATAAAGAAGGTGATGACGAAGCTGATGATGATGATCAAACACCTCTGCCACGACGACGACGCCTGAGGCTTGGTAGGCCCAGGTCACCCTTATCTGGTCCCAACTCTGCCCCTGACCCAACCTTTACAGCTCACCCTGTCTCTACAGCCTACCCTGCCTCTACAAGACACCTTGTCTCCCCTGCTGCTGCTCGTAAGCATGAACCTTACTCAAGTCCCCTTGCCTTTCCTATCCAGTCTTCCCCACCCAGCCACCCTGCCTCACCTACCTTGTCTGCCTCACCTACCCACCCTGTCTAACCTACCCACCATGCCTTACCTACCCACCCTGCCTCACATACCTACCCTGCCTCATCTACCATTTCTGCCTCACCTACCCACCCTTTCTCATCTATCATGTCTGCCTCACCTACCCACCCTGCCTCACCTACCCACCCTGCCTCATATACCATGTCTGCTTCATCTACCATGTCTGCCTCACCTACCCACCCTGACTCATCTACCATGTCTGCCTTATCTACCCACCCTGCCTCATCTACCATGTCTGCTTCATCTACCATGTCTTCCTCACCTACCCAACCTGCCTCATCTACCATGTCTGCCTCACCTACCCTGTCTGCCTCATCTACCCACCCTGCCTCACATACTCACCCTTCCTCATCTACCCATCCTGCCTTACTTCCCCTGTCTGCCTCACCTACCAAACCTTCTTCTCCGGATCCCTTCCTACCTCCTCCCTCTCCTTCTCCCTTCCTACCTCCTCACATCTCTCTCCCTCATCCTCTCCTCTCCCATCTACCTCCTCCCTTTCCTCATCCCTTCATACCTCCTCCCTCTCCTGCCCCACGATCTTCAGCACGAGTTGTTCGAGTTCGAGGACAACCAAGAGCCGGCCCTGGCAGAGCCACCCGTGGTAGAGCCAAACGCGGCAGAGCCACTGCCGGCAGAGCCACTGCCGGCAGAGCCTGTGGGCGTGCAGGGGGGGGGGGGGGGGGGCACCCCATCCTGCCTGTCCCACTCAAGATGAGGAGGAGATTGACGACCCTGACTTCGGGGAGTTTGGGGACAATGGGGGCCATGGGCCGGGTCCCTCTCCTCCCTCACCCACCGCAGATGAAGACCTCAGAAATTGTCATTGGTAGGATGCCGATGCCGATGCCCCACGTCTTCGACTTCTAGGGCGAGGATCATGTCGGACCAACTGGACCCTTCAACGCCGACTCAACACGCAGGGAATTTTTTACATACTCCCTGACACCTGCAATTGTTGATATGATCATCCGGGAAACCAACGCCTATTACGTTTACCGGTTGGCGGGCAGTCTGACATCTCCGACCTCCGTATGCCTTACTTGGGAACCTCTCACAGTCGCTTAATTTGATATATTCATGACGATTGTGCTACTGATGGGTGTTGTGAAAAAGTCCAGCATTCAAAAGTACTGGGCATTGGATCCCCTAATATCGACCCCCATTTTCGGCAAGCTAATGACCCGTAATCGATTCCAGGCGAATATGGGCAACTTGCACTTCTCCAGCTCCCTCGACGAACATCTCAGGATTATTGCTAGAGAAACGAAGGACCCCATGTATCAGGTAGGGCCCATCTTCAAGGCATTCCGGGATATCTTCCGGAACAGCATGAACCCGTACCAGATGATGAATATCGACGAGAGCCTGATCTTGTGGCGGGGAAATCTTGAATTCCGCCAGTACATGCTGCTGAAACAACACCGCTATGGCCTCAAGGTGTTCGTCATGTGCGACTGCAAGACTGGCTTCATCCTCGATATAATTCTGTACATGGGGAAGAAGACGGAGGTCACACATCACCCAAACCTTGGGCTCTCTGGGTCGTTCGTAGTGACCATGATGGAGTTGTACCTCAACCTGGGCCACACGACAACTGGTACATGAGCCCCGCCCTGCTCAAGTGGATGTGGGACCCCGAGACGGGTGCGTGTGGTACGGTACGGCGGAACAGGCTGGGTATGCCAAAATTGCCAGATGGTCGGGAGGCTTGGTAGTATCATTTACAAGTCATCACACAACATCTTTCTGGTTTCCTGGATGGACAACCGCAACATCAACCTCCTGACGACGATACACCCAGCTGGGTTTGAACCATCAGGTCGCTGACGACGGGGTACGGGGGTAATAGTCAACAAGCCAATTGTGGTCAACGACTACAATCTAAACATGAGGCTTGTTGACAAGCAAGACTCCGTCAAATCCTCCATTGACTGTGCCTGCAAGACGATGGGGTGGTACAAGAAATTGTTCTTCCACCTCATGGACATAGTCATATACAATGCCCACGTCCTCCACCGACACTGCACTGGGAAGGAGACCCTGAAGGACTACGTTATCAGACTGGCACATGAGCTCTTGGCGGTCAAGCTCCAAGAGATTCAAGCGGTGGCGGCACATGGTGAAAACCGCCCGGTCAATCGACCAGTACCAGCCGGCCCCACCCGACTCACAGGCCGTCACTTCGTAAGGCAACTGCCACCCAATCCACAGAAGGAGAATCCCTCACGAATGTGTCATGTCTGCTCCCACACAACCCGAAGGGAGAGGAAACGGAAAGACACCCGGTACTACTGCCGCGAGTTTGACCAGGGACTCTGCTTAGAAGGCTGCTTTGAGGAGTACCACACCATGATCAACTTCTAAGTGGTGTGGGAAAATGCAGCAAAATAATGAACTAAATACCAGGGGTGTGGAGTCGGATTGAAAAGTTTCCGACTCCGACTCCAGGAAATTTTAAGGATGCGACTCCGACTCCACCCCCTCTCCCCCAAATTTCCCAATTTCCCACAAAAACTTCCAACAAATTGCGTGCTTGAAATGTCCTCCCACAACAGCTTCCACAAATGCTAATTTCTCCCACAAATTTGTGGGAATTCCCGCCGATAGTGACAACACTGGCCTAGCAGCGCACATAAGTACTTTACACAAGAATTGATCACGTAAAGGAGTCGGAGATATTTTACCGACTCCGACTCCGGCCAAAAGTAGCCGACTCCTCGACTCCGACTCCGACTCCAACTCCGACTCCACATCCCTGTTTAATACAGTATACAACTAAATGAAAATGAAGAAATAACTATTATACAAAATGACAAACTGAAGAAATAACTAAGTAACAGTGAATGAATAAGTGAATATAAATGATAAACAGCAGTGAATGAATAAGTTAATAAAAATGATACATAACAGTGAATAAATATATCTGAGTTTATAACTAAATAACAGTGAATTGATAACTAAATATATAACTGAATAAACATCTAAATAACTGTGAATATATAATAACTAAATAGCCAACTAAATAAATAACTTAATATGAAATAGTGTAATAACTGTAATAGCAGAGAAAGTGGAAGCTGCCTATACTGCTGTTTGCGGATGATATAGTTCTGTTGAGCGATAATGATTGGGAATTGCAGGGTCTGGTAAATGAGTTTGGAACAGTGTGCGACAAACAACGGAATTTGAACATAAATGCGGGGAAGAGCAAGGTTATGGTCTTCGAAAGGGGTGAAGTCACAGAGTGTGAGGTGAAGTTGAACGGTCAGGCTATGGAGATCGTCAACTCTTTTAAGCATCTGGGCAGTGTGTTGAGTAAAGATGGGACTATGGATGAAGAAGTGCGGGAGAGAGTGCAACAGGGGCAAGAGGGTTGTAGGAACGCTGAAAGCAGTAACAAGAAATAGGGTGGTCAGTATGGAAGGTGAAACTACAGGTTGTTCCCTTTTTTCATGACAGTGTGGTAATCCCGACA